>JAQIXW010004641.1:0-11304 GCA_034700685.1 Willowsia buskii
TGCATAAGATGTATAATATGCATTTAATACAAACATTTGTAGAAACGTTCATTTCAAATTTCCTAGGAATTCAATTCCATGTAATATTATGCATACGTGGTATATTTAATTTATGCAAATACAACCAATGCTAATAGCTAGACAAGGCTTAATTTTTCCTTATCATCTCAAAACCACGTAAATATAACATATCATTACCATGATAATTATTACAAATAAATTATTCCTTCAATTTGACACTGATATAGCTTTGAATATTTATCATCATCACAACACAAGCGTAATGGGAGATCTCCAGACTTCTTGGTTGATGAGATATTTAAACTTAAATTATTGGCGTCAAAACTAGCCAAAAACCTCTTGATTTTGCATCAGCATTCATAAAAAATAATTGTAAAACACATTGAAACTTCCATTCATTTCATACCTCTATTTTCCCATGCAATTCTTGCCGAGAGCAATTCTTCTTCTTACACAATATTTACATATCACAAATAACATAAAAAAGATCCTTGAACTTAAAACGTCTACTAAAAATTTACTGAATGCCTGAAATTATGAATGAGCCCACTTTTTATTTTGAATATCATGCAGCCATGCCAAATCAACCATCTTCTTGAAGTTACAAAAAGAGAACCTGTAATATTTTCTACTCAACGTTAAAACTGCCTGTCAAAACACCACAAATTGCAATGCAAATAGAACGATACGGATGAATGAGTACCTTGGTGTAATTTTTTTGAAATTCAGAAAGGACAAGGAATATGAGAAATTGTTATGAAGAAAATTGACAGAACTGCTAATAGGAATGTATGGACAGGGTGTGATTTTATCAATGTCATAATTCTATTTGCCTTCAAAAGTTGACAGCATATTAGATTGTTTTAATGAAGACTTGCTACGATTATTGGAAAAAATCCTCCTGAAAAATAATGATATTTGTGGCCTCGGCAAAATTACCTTCCGAAGTTCACATTATTAATATCCATGATGGCCATGCTACCATATTTGGTCGTATGGTTGGACCATTAATTATTAGGATTGAAAAGTGCAATCATTTCATGAATCTTGGTACCACAGGTCTAGTACATATAATTAAATTTTGCTGACCAATAGGGATTTTATGAAACCAAATACAACATTGCCATCTCCACACATAAGATCATAATTTCTCGATACATAAAAATTACAAAAATATTACAACCTGCTGCACATTCCATTTAAAGTGCACACACAAAGCCTTAAAAACACATGACACTGCGAGAAATGAAAATTGAAATCAGGATTATATTACACATAATATTACAAATATATCGCTACAATTGGAAAAAAAACATTACTTTTTGTCGAGTTTGCTGCTGATTAAAAAAACAATCAATACGCTTTGCACCATTCACCATGCACTCTACCATATTTCACGATTGGTTGTACACACATAAATACTTCAACGCCGGCAAAAACTCTTTGAGGTGGGAAGAATTTGTAGCATCTGAGTGATCGATTGGTGGTCTAACGGAAAGAGTAATGGACGCAATTATGAAGAAAGCTGCGTAAAGGAGGCAGATTATCACTAGTAGTAGCAGAGTATCACTAGGCAGATTGTGTTTCAATTAAATTTTATCTCCTGTCACCAGTTCGTTTCTACCATTTCTTCGTTATAGATCAGTTCGGAATATCTTCTAAAAGTAACACTTTCCGATATAATTTTATGGTCTCAGTAACACGATAGTATTCATTTTTGTGGGATAGGATTAGGAAGCAAGCGCTACTATTACTCGAATATGTTGCTGTATAATAAGTAATAAAATAAATCAATAAATGCTTAGAGTGTTTATATACACTACCATACCGCAGTTGTTTATTTCAGTAACCTTAGCAACTGGTATGGATTGAATCCCATTTTGAGCAACTACTTGTTAATGGTTGATGTTCGGAAAACTTATGGCTTCCCAACGGCTGACAAATTTATGAGCTTGGTGTAGAGTATACCGTGTCTAGATTGATATATTTTATTATAAAGTAAAATTATTTCTTTAATGTAAATACAAATCACCTTCATGTTTGACACATGCAATTTCCGTTAGAGAAATTAAAAAAAGGTTCCTTTAAATTATCAGTCGCTAAAATTTTGAGAATATTCTTAGCATAATTAAGATATCATTAGAACCGCGATTGTTTAAAAATCCAAAGAAGTCTAAGCATTTGCTTTTTAAACTTTCCCAAATAACCGAACGGCCAACCCAATTAGCATCACTGATACAATATGTGCAAGTTGAGAAATGTTTGTATCATATCATTGTTTTCATTGTTATCACACAAACTTTTCTCAACTATCCACTATTGATTTACCTTTACTATTCAACTTAACTATGATTCAATGGAGGTTGCCTTGGTTATCTGATTATAGATGAGTTGGGCCTTAAGACTGCATAAAAGCTAAATGGAGTTTAAGTAGCACATATTAACATTTGTATGAAAAAATTACTACAAGACGTCTACTTCAGTGATCCCGAGGTGGCTCTGGACAAAAAGGCAGGCAGCCTATCAGAGAAAAGCATGGTCACTTTTTTTTTGTTAATCAGCTGTGTGTGCTGTGACCATGCTTTGCTCTGATTGGCTGCTTGCATTTTCGTTCAGAGCCACCTCGGGATCACTGAAGTAGACGTCTTGTAGTAAATAAAGGGATTTTTTGTCAGTGAAAAAATACAAAAACACATGAGTAATGATAAGAGCTTACCATGTCGTAAAGCATTACGATTGGACTAATTATATGAATTGGCATTTTTTGGAAGAGCTTTGCGGAAATTTTAAAGGCGGAATTCCACAGTTGGAAAATATTTTAATCACTATGTGCGCTCGTTGTTCTATTTCTTCCGTGGATTTAATCTTGGGCAGTTTGAATATGTGGGAATATAGGGAAGCCAATTTAATGGAGGATGTGTGAGTCTCATAAATATTTTACCAGAACATTGAGACACATGCTAACAAATCAGACCAGAACGGCAATGAAAAGTGACCACCTACAAGGCAAAATTTGTTTAAATTTCTGTTACTTTTGATTAGTTTGATGCATTATCTTATATAAAATCTGACAAACCCTTTTACGACTATGCCGATCTTACCTTTGGTTTGAGAATTACCTGTTATTACAGAAATAAGTTAACAGTAACTTAACTAGCTCATATTCAAATTCGTATGAATCCATGTATAAAATGTGTCGTAATCCTTCGTATATCGATTCAAATATAATAAATTATCATTATAAAGTAAATATCAGCGTAATTTGCAAAGAAATCTAGTGATGTTTCAGCTGGCATCAGATGCTAAACCGAAGCCAACAACGCATATTTTTGTCGTAAACATAATCTTGAAAATGAGAGTGGCATATATAAAGAACCGAGCCAATAATACAGAGATTTCTTTTGAAAATATTATAAAACGAAAGTTTTTACTTTGCATCAACACAAAGATTATGGTATGGCATTTATCTTCATTTTTACATGATTCAATATACCGTATGCCAGCATGCAGAGAAATTTTCGTTTTTAAGTGACGAATTGTTTGCGAATCTCAATCAGAGACCGACTCTATAAGCAATGTACACAAGGAATATTCAATTTGTTGGGCAGTAAAGGGTTGCGATCTGTGAATTGTATACCTTTTTATAGTTGTCTTTTATCGGTCCTGTCTGCCATAAGGAATTGACCCTCACATGAAATTCGTCTCCGTCTTTCTCGTCTCCACAATAATTCTCAGCTACTCTTTTGCTACAAATATTTGGTAGCTCGGTTATGCGGTACTCGTATTTGTGTATTTTCCACAGAAGAGTTGAATGGTTATTTTCGCAAAAATTTAAAGTTAAAAAAAGTTTGTTTATCAATGAAGAATTGATGGAGTCTCTATTGAATTAATATTGAAATATTAAGTATGAAGACAAATTTTTGGAAGGGAGGTTTGAACATTCGGAAGAGTTGTTTGAAATTTTCTGTCATCTGCCGTTTGGATTGTACTGTGGGGTGTCGAAGGTGGTACCAGTTGAAGAGGCTTCACTATGTAGGATTTCAAGATGACACTTCACAGATTGAAGACATTTGGGTTTCTGTTTGCGTCCCTTATTTTACCCATAATTTTGCAGAGACTAGAAACTACTGTGAACTTAAGCAGTGCTGATCCGGTGACGTATGTTAATACAAGGATGTGATAAAAGGATTCCATTGTCAGGATGGAGTAGTTGTTGAAGTGAAAAGCGGCAGTAATGAATTCTTTTCATTGACAATCCAATCCCATGACATATTACGTCTCTCATCGATTTTCAAAACGACAGCTGAACTTTGTTGGACTAATAACGTTTTTGTCTAAAAAAATACTAAACGCACTTAATGTGCACAAGTTCAAAATCGATAGAGGCTGTGTAAGATAGTTGCACGGAAAAGGCTTAATAGGGAATAGGCATAACTATAGCCAGACTCGATAACTTTATTTCGAAGAATAAAAGACTTGTTACAAAAGTTGAAAGATTCATTTAACATTCTTCCTTCACTAAAATGAATTCGTGTAAATACGTTTACATGAGGATGGGTTTGTACTTTAAAGGTAATTTAAAGAAGTCAGAGAACAGCGGGAATCGAAGTTTGCCGGCCGCGACGACTTCACTTAGATTCATGCTAATTCGTTCACAAGGTCGCATCATAAGCATCATGAAGTTTAAACCCAACGGAAGAACCGATCTAGTATTTGATAACCACACCAAATAACACCCAAATGTACTAAACAAGACTTAAGTGACTAAGCTAATGTACGTCAGTATGACATTTTTAAAAATAAATATTGTATAATTTTTGAAAGTAATAAAAAAATCAGCGCAATTTACAGACTAATCCAGTAATCCTTCTGATTACGTAAGATCTGGAACCGATGTCAACTACTCATTTATTTTGCGTAATCTTGCAAATGGGAATAGCGTAATTTGATTAGCCTGCTTTCTTAAACTCCTGGTGCAGAAGGAACTCAAAAGATATATTAGAACCCAGTTATCTGCTTGAGAAACTATTTCTTGATCTTCTGTCTGCTTGTCAAGTCAAATCAAGTGTGGAATTCACGACTTTACTAAAGGCTGACGATGATGAAATGGTAACTGATAAACGAATGTCTTCTAGAATACCTCCTGAATGCACAGATCCTGAAATTAACTATGCTATCATTTTTATATCATTCGAAATACTAATGATATAAGAGCTAGGAAATATTTTGGACTTGCCTTTCAAAACATTCCCAAGTAGCCCCAATCGCCAAAAACTTTAACGGATTATAAATCTCTTTCTGAAAGAATCCCAAATTAACGATTCTTGGATTCTAGAATTTCAATTTTAAATAAGAATTTTGAGTAAGTCAGAGAGAACTTGGTTGTTGTGGGATGATTTCGTACACTGTACCTTTTGAAAGGCATTCTCATTTAACAATGGCGAAAATCTGAATTCACTTTTTCTACAAATAAATATGATTAACTACACTTCAAGGCACTAAAGAACCCTTAGAATCCGCTAGAATTGTAATTCCTTCTACCAACACCAAAATACTTTACGTCATGGAAGCAAACCTAATTGTACACCAAATGAACTAAATCACAACCGGAAGAGCTTTGTTTCCAAAGTTGGCGTCAATAAGGATGATACGCTGCTGAGTAATGGCAAGTTGGAAATCCCAACCGACTGTAGTTGTAACCGATGATAAGCAAGTTTCCATATCCGCTCAGCCATCTAATGAGAAGTGTAACGAATCCGTTCAGAATAGCGTTGATCTATCTATCTTTACACAGCAACCAAGGTAGAAATTATTTGGATTTGTGCTGGCAATTATTCTCGATAAGCCTGAAACAACAGTGGATGGGGGGTGACGAGAAAGGAACTGAGCTATGGACAGATGTGCCGCAGAAAAAGAGAATGTGGGGAGGGATGTAGATGACATAAGGTTCATCTGGGCGAGATTCACAGTTTTGACATAGGATCAAGTAGATTATGATGTGATATTTTATTCCTTCTTGACATTTCCGGTGAATCCATCTCTCAATATAGGTTGCATTAAAAACAGTATTTAAGGGACACTATGTATTTGTTTGGCGTTTAATCAAAGCTTCTTCTATTCTTGCTGTTTGTTGTACTAAACTAACTATAGCGCTTGCTACATATTCAAATTTGTTCGTCCAAATAATGGCCAAGAAGAAGAATTCCAAGAAGACTCATAAAAATTGACAATCTGTGTAGCTTTTTTATCTACTCCGCACTTCATGCTCACATCACATTCTCTGTTGTGTGTTGGTTTTGTCGACGAGTGATAATAATTTATTTTTGAAATTACCAGGCCAGATGATCATCAGTTCAAGTGAACTTGAAGCATAATATTGAAAGTACTTCCCAAAATTTAATGCAACCTATTATAACTGAAGATCAGTTTTGCTTCAACGCCTCAACAAAATAATTTGAATTAGGGATGATCTTTTCATACATCAAATGAACATTCTGCTTATTGTTCAGGTGCAGTAGATAATAAAAGTTTGATAATGAATTGAATAGATAGCTTAAAAGATAGAATGAAGGTGTATATTATTTCAACTAAACCTTATTAATTATATTTCTTTAGGTAGATCCGTTTTGCTCATTATATTGTTCAAAAGACTTCCGGTGAATAAAAGTAGAAGTTTAATTTCTGTATACTCTTATACTCTATACTCTAGAGTATTGTATACTCTTAAAAGTTGTTCTATCATAATTTCAGTAGATTACTGCAGAAAGTCAATTAAATAGGTTGTTAGAAAGAGAGAAAGAGAGACAATAAGGGAGGAGAACAGGATGGAAGGCTGGAGCGTAGTGCAGTAGCAAGCAGTGATGGAAGCAGAGAAAGAGATGTGAAGGAAAATTGACTTAGTTGTATTATTGAAACAAGATAAGTAAGAGCGCGCGTCACCATGGAAATTCGAGCATCTGTAAATAATTCCTGTGCTTCATATCACTCCATTCGGGCAATTTGATCCTTCCTTCGTAATCTCCACGTTTCAATATTAGTGCAAAAATTTCGAAAATTTAAAGGGTATCTCCCAAGGCATTCCTTCGCTGGTCGATTTTTTTCGAAATCTCTTAGATGAAAATCTTCTTCTTGTCAAATATTTATGAAGAAGAACGATTTATAGAGTCCAATATTTGTCGGAAATTCATATCATTCATAAATACCTACTTTTATCCATAGTCTTGTCCATCAAAATGAATTATAAAAGACAAGAGTACACAAGATATGCTGGATATGAAAAAGAAAAGTGAGAGTGGAAGCGGAAACGAAAGAGGTGAAAGATGAAGAGAAAAATTGTTTTGGAGAGACAAGAGTTTAAAGAGGAATGCTGGATATGAAATATGAATTATTTTTCAACTTAAATTTGAAAATTCCAGGGCTTAAGCTCCGTTATTTACATTTACAAAGGTGAATAAGAATGCTACTGTTGACAGGTCAATACATGCTCTGTGTTTTAATAAACTAACTATTGTTATAATGTCATGATTGAAACCGAAATGCACTTTGTGCACATTTGGCATTTTTCTCTCGAAAATCTCGGTATTTTGAATGAAGTCATTCATAATTAATGTAAACACATCTCCAGAGAAAAAGCGCAGCTACAGTAGACGTAACATTAGAATTAGAAATCTGTTTCGCGGACAGTTAATTTTAAGTTCATGTTGAAGACAACAACCCATAAAATTTTTCAGAAACGGTGGTCCAAATCGAAGTAGGGTGCTCCATCAAATCTTTGACCATAGCAGGTAACTTAATAAAAATTCATTTCATTTATCTTTTGAGGGAATATAAAATATTTTTATAGGAATTATGAATTTAAAAAGGAATTAGGGAACATTGGCACAATGTTAAACATAGAGGGCAAGATGAATGAGGTGGATGTGAACGACTCATGAGTAATTATGTTTGTTCTGGCGTCGTAAAAATCGTTGACCATGACTAGAAACCAAACAAAATGTTGGTCTTGAAGAATTAGTAGTTATTTCTTACAAGAATTTCATACGAAATTGCTTCACTTAAGTTGTGTTTAGTTTATTCCCCTGATTTACGCATTGATGTCATTACATCAGATACGACTCGCGTGGGTGATGGTGTAAATAGGTCAGCAAAACAAGTAAAACTAGTTAGGGAAATCATCGTAGCTGGTAATTTATTCCCGTTTTACTCTGATTGGATAAAAATGTCATAAAAATGGATCCCGTCTTCAGGTATGCGTGCATATTATCGATGCAAAACTGCCCTTTGAAGTTATTTTGATTGAATAGAAACGTTGTGCTATCATACTTTACTACAGGAAATACAATTACCGAATACGAGTATCATTATGCCTTTTGTGTAGTGAGTTTCCTTGGTACAACTCTTTTTACCTTTATACGCTTTAAATATATATACATATATAGATATATATAATTACAATTTCAGGGATTGGATAAAACAACGAGTGCAAATAACGAGCCATGTATTTTCGATCTCTGTAATTCCATATTGAAATTTTCAAAAATTATCCCAATTCAGATGATAAATCCAATCGCAATGCCTACCGACATTGTAAGCCGTGATGGTCACTCATGTGAAATTGCAATTCAAATATTCATCTATGAAATAAGAAACAACATACTGGTCAACAGAAGATTAGCAACTTGTTTCTCAGGTAGATCATTTGTATCTAATAATTGTAAATAAATAACTAAGCTCATTTTAAAATGTTCATGTCATTGGCGTGTAATTCATTTTTTGTTTAAAACTATATTCACTTGATTTTCTGAATACTCATTTAGGATGAGAGGAATTGAGGAAACGTCAAATATTTTTCGCACTTTTATTCCGCCAATGTTCTAATGTAGCATTTAAACACTATTAACTATATTTTATATGTTTTCGAAACATATAAATGAATAGGTAAAGTTCAATAATCCTTCGAGATATTGCAAAAGACTAATTTCACATAGAAAAATTATTACGATTGTAACTTGAAATGGACAAATATAAATCCAAAATATTTTTCTTATGTGAAATTTATCTCCAGGACTTGACTTGACAGTACCGGATGGTTTGAAATGGAGAGCTATCTTTCTCAAAATTAGTTATGGCAGTTTCATTGGTCCTATTCAGTGTACTCATGGGTTGCTGTTAAATGCTTGCGAAGATTCAAAATTTCCATATCATCTCCCTCTTGCAGGTTTACTGACCAACATGTGTAAGTAGTCTTACTAGCCATTTCCCAGGTTAGCTTGTTTCTAAGATGATTAGGATCAAAAGTCTCATTATCTCATTTTAAGAACTTTTCAAAGTGATTTCTGAAACTACACGTTTGTGCACACCTCCATCCCAATCCATTTTCAGTTAATGTTCTCACAACCATTCGATGACGATCGTCGCCTTGCATTTTTTTTTCCCGAAATACTCCATCCAGACAAATGATTCCATTAATACTTGAAACTTTGGGTGATCCGTAATTACTTACTCTTTCAAATAAAGGACGAAAATATTAAGCATAATATTGAAATATTGACAACTATCAATAAGCAAAGTTATACATGAATCTTAAGCAAGGCATGTAAAAGATTTGCTCTAGTGAATTTGTGTTACGTAACTCCATAGCACGTGCATTGAATATAAAGACATTCCAGAATTAATACTTAAACTAGTGAAAGTAATGCCCGCTAGGGAGCAATCGACTTCGGTGTGATCTTGATTATAAATGTGAACACTATGTTCTATTTTACCTTATCCAGTTCTATTATTTTCATACTCAATCTCTCCTGCATAAAATGCTTGAATTCTGCGTGAAATGCTTGAATTTTTAAATTTGAATTGATATTTCAATTATTACAAACTATGTCTTTAAAACATTATATTTTTTATGGAAATTTGTGACACTTCCGTTACGTGTAGTATATTTCCAGACGAAATGTCATACATTCTGCTGAAGATGGTTGGTTTCGTCCCCCTCAGAAGAGTGTAAGTTATTCAACAATTTAGAGGGACACAAGAAAAAGGATGGAGAAAAGAGAGTCAATCTTGTAGCTCGTAACATTTACAGTAGAATCCCACTATATCGGCCCCCAAGGGGTAAAGCCGTTTTATCCAGGTGTCGGTATACCGAGATTCTACTGTAATTCCCCATTTGGATTACTTTTGAAAACCATCCATCCGTAAAATGTGCGATCCACTTATGTGTAAAATCATATAACGTCCACAGCTTTCACAAGACTTACAATCAGTCATTACCTTTCCAACTTGATATTATATTACTCACAGCGTATCATCTTCGTAACGGCCAACTTGGGAAACAGCACTTCCGGTCCGAACTATTTCATGTGGTGCTCAATCATGATTGCTTCCACGACTAACACTATTTTATGTTGATTAAGGTAAGTTGACTTCGCTGAAGATTCGTAATTCTTCTGATATTTTAAAGTGTAAATGATCATTGTGTAAAAATAGAGGTTTCGGTTCATCACCATCACATATGCATACCTTACAAAACGCATAGTCTTCAAAAATCGTCTTCACATAGCAACCAGCTTTTCCCTCACTCAATACTCTTATCTCCTCAAGTAGTTCAATCGAAACGCTAAATACAATAAAATAAAGCCTGATGCATTGCAAATAAACACAACATAACTGAAATTAGAAATCACATGCTTGTCCACCCTACATCTAAACAAAAGAATTAAATTTATGCTTAAATCCCGTGCAACATATGGGGATTTTATTGGGTTGTGCGAAACTTGTATTTCATATAAGGTAGCAGCACGTGTCTCTATAAGTATCCAACAAGTTAATTTGCTAGTAAGTGGTAAGGTTTCGTGATAAGAAAGAGCATAAAATATTTTGCAGCTATTTTTGTCCCAAGTCCTCAGCCAAATCGGCTTCTAATGATATCAGAATTTTGGTATAATTGCTTCCAGCATTTGTGCCTCCAGCGTTGTTAAAAGTGAGATTTTTCCTATTTAAAATTTCCCTTTCCTCTTTGCGAATTCGGTGTTTGGAATGATGGGAGACATGGCTCCCATATTTAGTCTTCGTTTATTATCAAATCAGTTGAAGAAATAAACTTCTTTTTGCACTGTCCTCATGCGAATGTAAAGTTGTTGAGTTTAAGTGTCTTTCGTTTTATCCTTGTAAAATTGGATAAAAATAACCCACGATTGGTCAGTCAGTGAAATAGATTTCAAGGTTTGAAATGTAAATGCAGCACAATTAATAAATACTTGCGAGGTCTATCAGCGACTCCCTCGG
>JAQIXW010004642.1:0-11302 GCA_034700685.1 Willowsia buskii
ATAAACTTTTATAAAATTTCTTCCGTTCTCTACCTTGAGAATGAAGACATGTAAACGTAAAATATCTCATGTTACAGGCAATATGTAATATGAATTAAAACCAAAATGTTCAGCCATTGAAGACTAATAATATTTTTTCAAATACATTTTGAAACATTCTAAGGATATTTCCCCCAACTATACTGTGACGATTAAAGCACGAGAAACATTATACGTAACGACATAACCAACCTGCTCCACGCATAACTTGTAATTCTACTTGGCCATTTCACTACTCACACAAATTACAAAATGTCCGCAAAAACTACCCGTATTGTCGAATTCAAACTAAAACGAGATCTCCTGTTTCTGCTTATAGTTTTATTTTATAGGTTTTATTTTTTCTCTACATTGGAAAATTATTTAGTACCGCATCACATGAAATCGAAGAATAAATGGAGAGTCACTCAAGGCTTCTGCAATATTTTAAATGCGTCCTTAAAACGCATTTTATGCCAAAGCAATATTTAATATTATTTGGCGGGCGTAAAAAAACTTAAATTGAGCTAAAACATAATCCGATTTTTGCGGCCAACTACGTTTTTGACGCTTCAAAAACAAACGACCGGTAGGCGACATTGAACCACTGATGTGGAATTATCCACGCCAAAGGGCATAATAAACTTGGAGAAGCACTGGCGAAAAGCAGTGTATTTTGAAGAAACAATTGATTATATGCTCACTTAACGTGTAATTGAACACTTTGGAACACAAACGTATTTAAAGACACAATGAACTTCTTACCTAACCTGAAATCTAACTAAATAATTAACGCCATAATTTTTTTAAAATCATTGTTTTACATTAACAAGATCTATCGAAATCAAAGTTTGCATATTCACTTAAGTGAAATGGAAATGATGCATTTTTCTCAACGCATTTTTAACACACCATCAATATTGATATGGTTATCATAAAACAATGATGCCTCAGTTATATATGAGTAAAACAGTTCTAAAAAGTTTTGAAATATGAACATGCTTTGGTATGTTGCCAAAATATATGATCGTATAACGGCTGACATGACATGACACGACATGATGCTGTAATAGTATGCGTAATTTAAACTAATAAAGTTACAACCAATTAGGGTATAGTTTCATCTTAATGTTACCTCATAGTCTTATCAATAATATTAACACTAAACTATTATATTTATAAATTTACATTAATTCCTATTACTAAACATTAATATCCTAAAAACTAAAACTTAAGTAAGCGCACTGACCAGTTTGTGGGTTGGAATCCGTTTAGGATGAGAACTGCTCCCATTTGGGACTTCTGTTTCGCACACTTATTCTATTCTTGTTCGCTAAGATCTTCATTAACTCAAGGTGACTATTAGGTTAGGGTACCCATTTCATCAGCATCTTGATCCAGTTTTGATAAATTCTTTTGATATCTAAATAAATTTGGTAGAATTAGGACAACTGAATTGCTTCTCTAAAAAACCCGTGGTTTATTTCTTAGCTATGCTGTTTAGTTTTAAGCATGCATGGTCAAAATACATGAAAATATCCTAGTTGTACCTCCGACTACTTTTAGATACGTACCTTCATTTCAATTTGATCTTTCATATTCTTCGCAATCGTCTGAAAGCGACCAAGGACAGATCCTCCGTCTGCATCAGAAGCACTAAGAAATGCAATATTTTTAATCCGCAACCAGACATCTGCTTGATGTGAATAAGGTGGAAGATAAGGATATTCTGAAAGAAACGGATCACCAAATTTTTCTAGTTAAAACTTTTGAAACATCGATTCTTCATGTCATCATGTCAACGATTCATTAATAAAACTAATAATCTGGTGGAAAATGCTTTCAAATATTTCATTTTTATGAACTTTTCCTGATTTCCTGTTTTTAGTGCTTTCGTAAGAATTTAAACATGTACTAATTTATTCGGGATATCGAATTATCTCATAGTCATTTGCTTCAAAAACGAGAGAATGCTTAACTGGGCATGGAAAGACAGACATATAAGCAAAATGAATGTTCTATTGTCAACCGTAGCATTTTATTTCTACCAATATAGCATAAAATATTTGGTAAAAAAAATTCTTCATTCCTTTAAAGAATGAAATATTTGATTCTCATTTAGTGCTATTTCATGACATCATTGTTTTTTGTAACTTGATATTGATACGTTTCTCAAAGCATCATCTACACTTCACTGAAGTCTCCATTTGTGAAAAATGCACATAACATTTAATTCCTGCAGCCAACTGTGGCTATAAATTGCCTAAATACATTAAAGAATACCGAGAAAAACAGTCAGCGAAAAATTATTTATAATACCTATCTCGACTTCTGAGAAATACAATACTGCGTTCTCGTTTCAGTATTTTCTTATCTCATGTTAAAAATTTATATTTTAATTTCGAGAATTTTCTTGATACGCAGCTGCTGTTTTATAGAGTGGTAAGGGTAGATAATATTTTTTCTGCTTACACACATGCATATTGTAAAATGTAGGTATGTGCACTTCAAAAATATAAATGCATTACGAAATTATCCACAGTGAAAAATATATTACATATTTATTATATTATATATATATGTTTTTTTGAAGAGACATCTCATCAAAAAAATTGACGACATTGTGGCGCTTACACAATAGTCTGCTGACGCATAAATAGTTTCATTTATGCACCTTGTGAAATGAAAAATGCTGAGAAACAATCGTTATCACATAACCAATAAGCAATGTAGACTATGACTTGAGTCTGTCACTAAGTTATGAACTGAGAATAGAATACGTGTCCTGTTTCGAAGAAATAAAAATGGAAATAAACACTTTCAAAGAGTCTTTTTGTTATGTCACCTAAATACTGCCATTAAAATTTTAAAAAAATTCAAGACATTATGAGGTGCCTATCTTTTTTCTCGCCTGGATTTTATCATCATTCCATACAATATTTATCCTTGGTGAGAGTGCTTAGTGATTAATGGGGTTTAGAATTGAACAAAGGAGATAAAATAAATTTCTTATGGACTAGCATGCTTCGAGTTAAAAATTAACTACGATGTCAGCCTTTAAAACCTTTCCTATTAAAAATACATGGAAATTTTTGAAAATTTCATATGCCAATAAAAGAAAACATAAGCTTAATTATGACGTTATTTTTTAACCTTCGCATGAAGGGGAAGGAGGTGACCTGGTCGATATCTTCATGGAAGAATTTCCGTATTGAAGCTGTCTGCATCTTTTCGAGATTGTGTTCATTTCGTGGCTACTTCGCCCTTCCACTTTTGATAGGCGAGTTGCATGGCGATTATCCCAGCTTTTTCTATGGCACTCACTATGGAATAATATTAAAGAGAAAAATTAGAAGAAGCGTTTTAGGCAGACAATATGGAAGATAATTGGAAATTTTTTGAAATTTTTAATAAGCATTCTTTTTTGAATAACTCTTTTTTCCCCGACAAAATTCATTCAGTCGGCAAACTGGCATCAGGGGAAATAAGAAAAAAAGAAGAAAAATATGTATATGAAGGGATGGAGAAACCCCAATCGCTAACAAATTATATGTTTGCGCTTTGCAGATGCATTCTACTCTGCATGTCCTGAACTTGCACCGCCCACACAACAGCGAGAACAAGTACTGGACACGCGTATTATTGGAATTTTCTGCTTTGCTTTAAGGCAGCGTAAAGAAAAATCTTTTATTTTTATTGCTGGACAGCACTTCTAAAACCTTTCTTGTGAACTTTAGTTGAAACATGTATGAAATGTGATCCTTAAAACTAAATTTTAAAAAACGAATTTGATTTTTATGACTTTGTTTTCGAGCATTGAACAAAGTGGGGGTTTAGTAGAAAATATCAAATCACAAAATATATCAGCTTTACATTTCAGTAATCCCCAATGAAATTTTTATGATTGCAGGAGAGAAAAGGAAGGAATAGAGAAACCCGAGTTGGTAACAAATTAGATGTATCTCTATGTGGAAGGAAGCTTAGAGCCCCAGGATTTGCTGGTTGCAAAAAATTTATTTTATGGGACTTGTTGCTCCAGTATATTTAATTGAAATTTCTGGATAAAAGACGCATAGTCTATGCATGTCTGTTTTCGATCATTCCTTGTAAAATATGGAGCTCGGAAATTCAAACTTATTCGGATATATGCATACACACGTTATGTAGTGTTATGTAGAATTTACTATTTTAATTGGACCCACCTAGCGTGTAAAACATATACAAGCAGTCTTTCACGAATCAACAAAACAATACAAAAGTCCCCAATATTTTTCCTTTTGACTGAATATGTAATCAGGAGTATTAAATGGTGTAATTTCTCTAATTCGAAATCAAATTTATGAATGCTGATTTATGAGAACACGAAATAAATGATGAAATATTCCTTTTAGACAGAAATAAAATTAGGAAAATAATCTGCCGGCTTGTAATAATAACAACTGCAATAACATTTCATTGCAAGTTTGAGCACTGCTTGCGTATCTACAACGGCAAATCATTTAAATTTTTTAATGTGAATCACAAGTTAGACTACTGCAAGTGCAGTGTAGATTCGAGATGCCATTCTTTTGCAACATGCTTGTATACCTTTCCTTCATCTCTTAAATAATGCAGGTTTATGCAATGTAAGAAGAGAGTGGAGTTATATTTCATTTTGGAGGTTCCTATGGACAGTAAAAATGAAAATCGCTGAAGCAATTCCCTTTTTGTTTTTTAGAGGATATAATATTTTAAGTAGGGTCAAAAACTGAAGACATGGAACACAGCAAGCATGTAAAGCAGTTGCATGTAAACTTAGCATGTTGACTAAACATACAATAAAACATGAAGGAAAGGAGCATACTGTCAACATAATAATTTCACCATAAAGTTTGCAGCAGCAATTTGTAAGCGCATTATAAAAAAATTGTCTCAAATATTAATCCCTGTATGATTGCATACACAACTTATTTCGGTGACTTTGCAGGAACAATAAACGCGAAACTAGAAAGAAACTAGACTCACAATAAGTTAAATGCCTTATCGAATGAGTAATATCTTGCCAAATGAACTTACCAGCAAGCTGCGAAGAACAATATTCAGAAAGTTGAACTGGCTCTGGATAATTTGGCGAAGAAGAAATATGAAATATGTTTTTGGGCGCTTATTTATGCTTCAATTTTATTGGTCAGAAGATCCGTGATTCATATTTTTGGGCCCAAATTTTAGAGTACCGCAAAAATATTAAATTGGTTTCATTAAGCGTTGGTAAAGGAAGTAAGTTCATAAGATAATCTAAGATCTTGAATAATATGAACACATTGAGATTATGAAGTATATTCAATGTATTTGCGCCTCTGCACGTAAAAAGCATAGGAAGTGCAACAAGTTGCATATATTGGCTAGCAACTTCAATATATCATCCTGCTTCATCTCAACAACTCCATATTTTTGCTCTCATGAAAGTCAGAAGCAGTGTGAAATGCTCAAAGACGAGTCACTTTTGTGACTTCATATATCTTTGTCAACTTGTTCCTTTTCTTGTCGCCTTGACAATTTAAAATTACGGTGTTCCTTGGATACAAATTTCTGCCCAAATCGTGTATCTGTTATGCTTACATTCGATAATGGATAATTTACGTTTAATTTCTTTATGACAATACTGCTACACTTAATTTTGATAGGCCTAATTGTACAGTGAAAAATCTTGAAATATAATCCGATATTAATTTCTTCAAGTTGTTATCATAATATTCAAAGTTGAACGGCACAGAAAAAAATGCCATCAAACAAATTGCTGCCTTTTCAATAGTAGCTACAAAAATCCTGTTGGAGTTGGAATATATATACTTACAGTCATAAATATTTATGACAGAGAATGAAAGTCATGTTTCAGCTAGAAAGGTCATTTCACTTTGTCTCCAATTTTTTTCGTCTTCTCAATTATATTTGGGAGCTCAAAGTTCAGAGAGTAAATTGTGCTATGCTTTTCCTTATAATCCCTGTTGTAACAACGAGCGGAGAGAAAAGCTTCCAAGAGAATGGAGTACAGGCTGGTATCTGCTTTGTCTGCACTTCTGCTTGGCTGAAATGTCGTGGACAAAAATTTTTCGTTCTTGCTCGCAATGCTAGACGCAGAGAGTTTTAATGGCAATGTTAGCTCATTTTACATCATCGCTAAGACTTTTTCAACCGATCAAAAATAAGTCATTTAATTAGGTTTTTCCCTGCTCCCTTAATTTCTCTTACTATATGCATTTATAACTTCAATTCTATAGATAAGTTAATGCAAGTGTTTCGCATTAATTTTATTCAAAACTCTGAAAACCTCTGCTCGCTTTGTTCCAGTATTCTCCAAAAAAATGAATGAAATGTTGTTTAAAGCGAATACGTATTTTTCTCAATGCGCTTTTATGAAATTTAGAGCATCCATGGGTAAATGACAGTTTGGACAGCTTGAGTATTTGATTCCATATCATTTTTGCAGGTTTTACATGCGACTCAGCCTTTTGTGAGAAAGTGACATAGGTTCATAAGTGCAAATCTTAATATATTTATAGCCACAAATTAAAAAGACCGGTTTACTTTCCTTGTCAGTAAAAAAAGTAATAAAACGAGTATTCAAGTAAATATATAAGAATAAAATGCCTCATCGGAAATACTTATCACCACACAAAACTGAATGTTACGACTACTAACACCTCATGAAATTAGAAGATGCTTTGGGGCATTTTGAGATTCCGATTCCTTAACATAAAGCCATCTTTATAAACGGAAAGGAGATCGATGATGTTGTCGGCATTATCTATTTTCCTTGTGGTTCTGCGATTCAGTGATTTTTCATTTCAAAGCGATAATACTTTTGAATAGTGTAGCGACATAACTGTAATCCATAATTTCCCTTAAAATATTGCTGAAACTTTCCATCCAACTCAAAGTGAGCCATCAAGATTTTAAAATAAGCTTCATTCTTACATTTTTATCTCCCCATTATGAGTTTTGTATTACAACTATTTTTTTTAAATGTGAATCTATGATGATAATGATAACGAGTACAGAGATTTGGTCTGACGTTGTTATTGTTTATAAGATTTTAAAATCTACGGGCAAAATATGTTATCACTTATATTAAGTATTTTAACTTTCTTTATGTGGAATAAAATTTGCCGATGACGACTCATCAACTCAATTTGAACTGAGACTTAGACTGAGACTGAGACTAAGACAAGAAACAATATTAGTTTCGCACAAAATAGGAAAGTAATCTATAGAAACATACAGAGTTTAAAGATGCGCTTCAAAGACCATGTAGAATTTAAAACTGCTAATTACTTGAAGTAGAGAGACCAGAGATACTGAAGCCACCCAGGAAGAAATAGAGAAATGATATATTTCAGTTAGAACCTAGTCATTAATTAATATTCGCAATTCCAATCAAAAACTTTCTGATAATTATAAAAATATTTGTTTTGTATAGAAAACTACTTTTTATCCTAACAGTTCCTGGAACATTTTAAGGACAATTTTTGTTTCTTGTGATTTTTGCATATTTGAATATCATGATTTCCAACTCCAAAAAACTGATACGATAGCTGAGCAGATAGTTGTCTATGCGCTTATACGTTTACAATAAAATTAGTTTATTTAACAAATGGATTCTAGGAATTACATTCAATTTTGGAAAATGCTGAGTCTAAAACGAAAATTTACCTTGTCCATTTTTTCCGGTCCGATCCCATTTGTCAAGTAAATTTTATTGAACGAGTATAGGTCAGTACTAATTGCTCATTTATTTTAACAAGCTTGCACTTCCCTCAACACTAGTAGTTTGGTTGATCAATTATTTAACTTATGTATTATGAAGTGTTTAGTACAATTTATTTAATCACAGTCAAATCCCACTCACAAACACAATTTGTTTATATAACCCTCTCATCTCAGTAAAGTATAAAAGCCACCAAAAAGTAAAGCACGTTCATTTTTATGCAAATGCGTGGATACCCAGCAAATTCACTTTGGAACGGGAAATCAATCAACTTGAAAATTTTTAATAAATAAGTACCAGTTGTCTATCACAAGCACACAGTTTGTTACATCCAGCTAGCTTGAACATGAGATATCAAATGATGTCGGGCTAGTTCTTTCGTTAAACAATTTGTTTCTTGCAGATGCATAGAATAGAATTCGTGTCGAGGCACAGCGTTTTCCTTGCTGTACTTTCTTATCCCAGATTTTTCTGTCTTGCCTTTCCAAAATCGTGCAAGCTGGAATGACATGGTAGTTATATCATAAGTCAAGAAAAAACGTATTACTCTTTTTGTTTTACTATTATGTACAGGCAATCTGATGAATGTAGAGTTAAGGAAGTAATGCTTGCGTATGTTTTTGCATACATTCTCAAGAATAAGCATCTTAAATGGATTCATGTATACTCAAGATATTAGAGTGCCTATATCTATATCACAGTTTAGTGATTACAATGAACATGGAAAGGTTCACAGACTACAATGACTGCATTTGCGATTATAATATGACTGGGAATATAAGCATAGAAAAATGTATAGTGTAGATACATGGGACTATGGGACACATTCATTTCGACATAACAGTTATTACATAGTTTATATTTAAACATACAAAACATTTCATGCACTAATTTTCCCTTTTCATTTTTGCTATGACTCTTGTCACGTATAAAAATTGCTGTTTAGAGTACACGAGCATTTTATTCTAAATAATTTTTGCAGGTATTTACTTGCGACAAAGCATTTTTTGTGAGGAAGACAATGTCATGGAAATGTCTATTTAAGATCCAGTCCCCATCAATAAACCAAACCTCTATAATATTTTCATCGGGTTTTTGTTGTTGCAACACATATATATCACATCTCACCTAACTCTACATTGAATTAAACTACAGGGACTACATTTAGGAATATAAAATATCTGGGAATATGAATAGGATATTACCTATAGTGAATATTTGACGCCACAATCATGTGATTAAAGACAAAAGTTTGCAACTGTTCGTAGAGGTTTACTATCACGCTTAATGTGAATAAAAATTGTAGATTCGAAAGCTTACCAATTTTTTTACATTGAAGTTGAAAATTAATTGGAAAACAAGTCGTGAAATAAAATCTAGGTAATAGCAATGAAATGATAATCTGTTTGGAAAATTCTTTCACATATTTAAAATAGCTAGGCTATCGATTTGAATGATTGATTTCGTACTTAAGCGATTCTCGCTACGATCCTCTATCTAAATAAATATCACATTTAATCCGCACAAAACTACAATAAATTATCTTTGGTAATATTTTATGCTGTGAAATTTGCAATTATCTATCAATGACAGGTGTGATATTCATAAAATAAGCGAGCGTGAAAGATAAATTCTAGCAACTTTTCTTATTAAAGAATGCTGCCTTCATAAAATCTTTGGTAGATTATGCATGTTTGCAAAGTCAATGATTTATTGTAGTAACAAGGCTCTTTCTTTTCTCTGCATATCAGCTCCCATCGCCAAATGAACTCAATATCGAATAACAGAAAAATGCTCTACAAATTTTATGAACAATTGCAATGTTATGATTGACCGTATTTATTTAATTGCCTGATTCACAGAAGATCGAATTCGTTATCCTGTGTTTATATGAGGAATGCATGACGCATAAAATGAGATGCTGGATGAGAAAAACAAACTTTACAACTTTGCAATAATTAATTAACTAAAATAATGCAAACTTTGGGCAAATACAATTAAAAAATTGTCATTCCACGACAGATGTTCATGAAATCCGAAACTACAAAAGGGAAATAAATATTCCATTCATTGTAGCATAATGTCAACTAATTATAGCAACACTATCATATCACTTTAAGCAATGCCACTAGTATTAACTAGCATTAAAAATTTTCCTGCGTGTGAGTATAATTATTTCATAAATGAAGCAAGTCCAAATTTACTATTGATTAAGAAAACATCACAACCTTAAAAATAACCGAAAGCAATTTGTAGTCAAATTTCTTAGATTCAATAAACCACATTCCCCTGGACCGGGGATGATCATGTTTTCTATATTTTTAGTCTAGTACCGAGGTCATAACATTTCATGAAGGTCATCAAAACCAGTAAGTGCATGTAATTTAAGCCTATTCCAGCTTGCCATTAAAAAGGAATTCACTGACTGAACTAAATTCCAAAGCAAATTATGGCGTTTGCTTCATGAGAAACAAAGTTTACAATTTTGCTTTTAGGCAATAAAACTTACAATTGATAACCAAAAACAATTTCAACTTTGTAAATATGCAACAAATTTGTCATTGTCATAAATCTACCAGCACAGATGTTCTCTAAATCCTAAACACAAAAACAGGAAGAGGATAAATATTCCATAAATTCATGCAAAATGCTTTTTTCATACCTAAATGGAACAACACTAACTTATAACCTATGTAATATTTTAAAAATACAACCAATATAATTTAGCATTAAAGCACTTCCAGCTGTGAATTTAATGGCACGCTTTACCGAGTCCAAGATTATCATATTGTCAAAATAAGTTGCACACTTATTTTTTCATGCTCATCTTCTCACGTTTACTTAGCATTGAGAAAATAGAACTTAATGTATAGAGAATTTAATATTTATAGTGAGCATATCACTAGTCTTCCTCAGTCTCTAAAATCATTCCAGCAAACCAACTTTCATTTTAAAAATCTCCAAATCTACAAAAAATTTACGTTTCACATTTCGAAATGTTGAAGTTCATCCTTTTCCTTTGTGTAGTGTTTGTGCTAACCGAAATCTTAGTCGCTTCAGAAATAAAGACGGAGTCTTCCAAAATGAAAATTCCACGTTTCAACAGCACAAAACTCCAATATATTGGCAGCTACACGAAAGCATCTGACAGTGAAATTCCAGTGAAGTCTACTCTCAGCACTTCCACCTCCACCAGCCATTATTTCCTGAGTTCCAATAGCGTAAGCAAATTTATTCAATCTATTTTAGGCGTATTCATTTTTCTGGTTTTAGTCATTAATTTTAAAAACTTGCAATGCTTTTCAATATTTTTTTTATTTGCTTCCAGGCGGATTGGCATGCTGCTGAATCAGACTGTAAGGTCTTTTTGGGGAAAGAAGCAACCCTAGTGAATTTAGAAACTCAGGATGAGTTTCAAGCTTTGGAAGGATTCATCCAAGACATGGACATTACCATCAGCTCCTTCTGGACAGGTGGCCAGTATAATGTGGAGATGGGCGAGTTCCAGTGGACAAACGGTATTTCCTTTGGGGATTCCAT
>JAQIXW010004643.1:0-11302 GCA_034700685.1 Willowsia buskii
AAAAGGTGAGAACCATAGACTGGAAAAAGTCAGTAAAACTGATGACACGTCAAATCCATGCAGGGGTTTTATACAAAATCGAAAATTTGCTTTGACGTGTGTGATCCCAATTTGTTCTCAGAAGCTTGTGGATAGCATTGGCTGCCGCAAGGTTGAATTTTCATATTATCTGACTGATATGAAGACAAGCGTACTCAATAACTCATAAGTACTCAGTAACCTATCCATACTAAATAACGCATCCATTTTAATGCTTGATAAATGATTTCTATTTTTAATTAGAAGGGACTAATTAAATGATGAAAATAAAATTGTTTTTCCTTATGATATCAAATTTTGCTTTAAACATCAAGCCAATTTGATTCGTTTTTTTTTCATGGAAGTATTTGGGTCACAATGATTAAAATAAATTGAGGAGGATTTCATAAGAGGATTGCGTTTAAATTCTTCATTATTTTGCTAAAAGGTGGTAAACAAATTTTTTTTAAATACTTGCATTAAAACCCAATTATTGTGGTTTTCTTGGGAAAATCATACACTTTAAAAAAACTGTACTTGTCTAGGATGCAAACTTCACAACAGGAAAAGAAAAGGGTGACATCACAGTCAGAATCAAATGCGTAATTCCAATACATGAAATATCCTACTGCCATTAGAGTAGAATGCTTTCGATTAAGTATGACAGGAAAATTTACGGTTTGGAAAATACAAGTTTTTACGTATGTATGTGTTTATTCCCAATTTATTTGCATATTTTCTTTTTCGTTGCAGCACAACACGTGTCGATCATAATGTGTGATAATATCGGAAATATAAATGCTGCACGTCAATGTATGTTCATAAACTGCATAATTTAAGCAGAAGAATCAAAACAGGACTCGCTTTATTGCATAATTTTATCTCTAAATCTAGTTTATGGACTTTTTTTTACATTACTGTCATGTTAATTGAAGGATTGAAGCGTTCAGAAAAAAATATCGAACTGCAATATGTTTGCAAAAGACTCAATTATTACAGCATAAGTTTTGATATACTTACCTGAGAAGGTTAAAATAAGTGGTTATGCAAGTACTCGTGGCAGTATTTTGAAGGTAAGATTACCATATTATCTTCAAAATGTGTCTGCAGGTTAACCCGTGAGAAAGTTTTGCGTTAATAAGCCATAAATTTGAACTAGGAAAAGTTTCTCGCTATGGCTTCTGTCAAGCTAAAGAACGCTTCAACCAAAATTTAGCCTCTTGAGCCAAAATTTTGGTAAATTTTAAAGAATATTCCGAAAAGTAGCCTAATCTCCTTTCCCTGGTCAAGGTTTTGAAAAAATTGTCTTTTTAAAACACTTTTGAATAATAGAAGGGGTTCTTTTGGGACTCAAAAAGTAATATATATTGCTTTTATGAACGTATATGCGTTCATGCCACCAAAGATGAGTTAAATTTATTAGTGGAACAATCAAAACGTTTTTCTCAGCAAAAGTAGACTTGTAACGTCAAAAAGGAGGAGATCATCAGGACGAAAAGTTGGATATTATACAAATATCTAATATATGTACACCTAATGTTTACTGCTTAATGCCAACTTTATAGAGTACATAAATGTATTATAACGAGATTTGAAATGCGAAATCCATGAAGCAAAGCATTATTACTTTTTTGGAACAGGTGCGACGTACTCCCCTCCAATGAAAATAGGTTTTGCATCTTCAAGATTTTGACACATTTTGCATTTCATTTTAAATGTTTTGAATAATCCTCTATTTTATGGAAAGTGTTTAAATCATTGTCAAAAAAACACATTAAGCTGCGTAATATTAACATACACTAAATATTTATTTATTCAAAATCTTTCTTTGTCTTACGAATTGCATCGATTATCATTTATATTAAATTTCCTGTTAATTAAGGTACACTTAGTTAACATAAAATCCTTTTTGAGCATGCGTGTTTGAAGAGCCATTTTAAACGGTAGCTAAACAAATTCTGAAGTAGATAGGTACCTAACTTGACTATAGTAGTAGACATTTAGCCTTTCAGACTTATTGTGATTTATGACATGGCGCTCTAGTATTATGATTTCAACTAAAACTTCACACATACATTTCACATTTGAGCATCTTGTTCCTCAAAGCCTTAGGATTTATGCTCCATTTTGCGTATTTGTAAATTACTTACATGTTTGGCATATTTTTGTAACCTATAACAAAAATTGCTTTGATCGCAAAACTGACTGCAAATATGAAGATATTTTGGCTAGCATTTTAAAAGTAATCAAACATGACTCTTCTGTTGATAGATGTCAAAATAGTTTTACCAATTTTCAAACTCAAAAATCATATTTTTAAACAGACGAAACTTCGATTAGCACAAAATAATAGTAAAAAATACCAATCAGAAATCTTAATTTTGCAGTGAAGATTGTTTGATTAAAGAACTCAACTTTTACTTTAATTCTTTACCCAATAAACGTTTACTTTTATTTCTTTATGTGCGTGCATTTACATATCCGATTCTAATGAATCGTGCATCCAGGTATATTATGATAAAAGTTCTAACTCAGATTACCATGTTTTACATTAAATCTACATTAATTTTCTTCTGAACACTAAAATAGAGATGCTCCAGAACACAATGGTCCAAATAATTGCCATCAAAATTCCCGGCCATACAAAGTTACTCAGTACTCCGACACCTCTATATATTGTAGATCTAATAGACTCCACCAGCAGTGTTGTCGGTAGACAATTGGCAATATTTCTCACAGTTACAGTCATTCCTTGCATAGGCCAGAAACAGCCTACAGTTCAAAATATAAGCGTAATCAATATTTCACCACGAACTTTAACAACTTTATTTTACAGAATTTTTGTGACTTGATCCCTTGTGTAATTACTAGTGGGACTTCCATTTAGTATGTTACCGTATCTTAAATGCATTACCTTCGTAGGTGTAAAGACATATTAGTATCAACACACTAATCATAATAGCCTCAACTTCTTCCTCGAAGATAACTCCGTGTAACATTCCTAGCGATTGTCCACAAAGTCCTCTATACAGTTTCAAACATATCTTAAAATACCTCAAATTAAAAGCCATCAATCTAAAGTCAAACTACGTACCCCAGGAAGCAGAGAAGATAAAGTTGAATATACGATCCGGCGATGCTCATATCATACACAAAATGCAGGATAATTGAAAAAAGTAAAGTTTGAGCGATCACAATAGAACTTTGTGTAATCATATGGCTGATAAGCACCTCGTTGAAATGGACACCAGCTACTAGAGCTCTACTCAAAACTCCTTGTTTTCGGTCTGAAGTGTACAGACATAAGCTTGCATTGTCACTAGCATTATTATTGTGAATATTTGGATTTGTTAGTGGGGATATTTTATGAACATAACTAACCATTTATGAATACAACTGATGTCATCAAAACTGTTATTTCGAAGAGTATCCTGAAATTTATCAGTTAAAATACAAAATAAGTTAACAGTTTTCAAAGATGGCCGTGCATTCCAATAAATAAAATACAAATATGTTAACTGATTTTAGCATGAATTAACCCGAGCAGCACAATTGGAATAAAGTGCTCATGTAGTGAGCTTTCCTTTTTTCCATAAGTAGGTTCTCTATACTACAACAAAAATTGTGGTGTTAGCTGAATAAGCAAATTAATGGAGTTCATAAAGGTTTTAGTTCTTACTGTCATTGGAATTTGGAACTCTGCCGGATTCAAACCACAATCATTTGCAACATTCATAGTAAATCGTTCGTAAGCTTCAAATACGTCGCTTGTTGAGATTGCGGTGATTAAATAGTCTAGTACGTTTCGAATACAATAGATATATACTACTTGTATTTACATTTCTTAGTAAAGTATAAATTAAATTTGTTAATGCACGTACTAGACATGTCCATAAACAAGTGAACACGAGACCCCTCTAAAGTTACGTTTTCAGCAAATCTTTTATTTGTTCCCAGGTTTGAAAGATGTTGGGAGTAATTGCTTGGAAATGCAAAATACCCCCACAAATTACCAAGCTCAACTTCCTCTTGTGCAACCTCAATTGATTCCATCGGTATCTGTAATAATGTTTTGTATATCCTTTAGCACTGACATGTGTACGCACCATTACCTGTAAATAAATATATTAAAAGTAACAAACCAATGAGAATGTATCGGATTTAGACATTTCAGAAACCAAGCGACAACTCAAGTGCTGTAAGCTGCAGGAGGTTATGTTAGGTGACACAACGTTTTCATAATAAAACTTGCTTCTATCATAACCACAGGATGTATGGAAATCAACATCCTTATTGACGATTCCAAATTTAAGATCCTTTGGCGGAATTCCTTCAGTTGCCAAGGTCAGCATAATTTGGAATGTAGGAAGGAGAACGATCATAAACATAAACCTAAATCGGAGTACTGAGATTACTTCTTTATCACTCTGGGAGATTTTTAAATCCATACGGTCTGGTATGTAAACTTATTAGGTACTAAAAACGCATAATGTGCAATCTGTAAATATAAACAGTTCGTCACACTTACGCGCTATTTCTGATGAACATTAGACATATAACTGTAGATAAAGCAGTTATTCTTCCAATAAAATTAGATTGAATTGTTTCTTGAATTTCATGTCCATAAGTGTGTTCTACTGTCTTTCTCATTGGAAGGGCAAGGGACAAGTGCTGAGTAGTTAATTCGATATTATTTACTATTTCTTCTGTACAACTTTCTAAATTGCCCTTGTCATTCCCATGTCTTCTCGAAAAAGCAACCCCTTTATCCTCAGTGCAAAGCTTTAAGACAACCTCCTCGAGTAGGACGCACCCATTCTGCTGAAGCAGGTTCGTCGGTGTATCTTCGACAAGTAATCGACCATTTCTAATCAAACCGATCTATGATAATGAGGGTAGTTTGTAAAAATGAGATTTAATGTGGTTTGTCGGCTATTTGAGAGTTTAATCTTCATAAGAATTAAAAAGTAACTCTGTTCCCATAGTATTACGAAACTTTCATTGAAATCTAAATGTAAATCTTACCTTACTCGCAGATCTAGCTTCTTCAATGTAATGCGTGGTTATGATAACAGTTGCTTTTCCAGTAGCAGTGATGCTTTTCAAATGTTCCCATATACTAACATGAAAACATGTATTTAATATTTACCTGTTTTACATACCCTTCTTGACCTGGAAAGTTTCAGTGTGACATACCTTTCTCTCAACAATGGATCCATGCCAACAGTCTTGTGCCATGTAAGGATATAAAGAGAAGTTAAAATATAACTCAATATTTACATTTTCTTGTTTTGTTAATAAAACGTGGTCCGAGTAGAAAAAATATAATATGCTCACAGGCTCATCAAGGATTAGCAGCTCAGGGGAGTGGATCAGAGTTACAGCTAGAGACACACGACGTTGCTGTCCTCCGCTTGTAAAAGATTTTAGAACAAGTTGCATTTTATTAGATTGGAGGCATAAATTCTATTCTAATGCCAAACGGGTCTGAAAATATAGCTAATAGAACCAACCTTAAATTCTTAACAAGTGAAAATTTTGTGGGTAATTGCAAAAACTTCACAATCCACGCCCATTGATCCTCAATTTCTTGATTCCTCATTCCGTACAGATGACCGAAATACGTTATAGTTTCTCGAATTGATAGTGTACCATGGAGCGCCACCTCCTACCAATTCATGCAGAAATCGATTGAATGACAGTATGCCTTTAATATTGTTTAAAAAACTTGTATACATGAATAGCTTAAATAGGTACCAACAGTTCATCCTTTTTAAATATCTTTTAATGAGATATCAACTAAATAATTTGCCACCTGCATCGTACTCCATATTTTTAAAAATCTGTCAGAAAGGCACTAAGCAGGAATCAATTTATCTACATACCTGTGGCATGTATCCAACTTCGTTCCCTGGTGTTCCATTGACCCTGCGTCCAAATAACAGGATTTTTCCAGTATCCCATTTCCTTAGTCCAACAATGCAGGACAAAAGAGTAGTCTTCCCACAGCCACTAGAACCTAAAAGTCCATATCTTTAAACAAATTCTAATGTTAGTGATTTTGTAATGTTTTACATTCGTTTAGTGAATTTTCACATTAAGTATAGTTAGTGTTTTACTTACATTGTCCCTTTATTCACTTCCATGCTCAGATTGCAAAGTGTCTGGTTGCGTTTGTCATATGACTTGCACACATTTTGAACGGAAATGACAGAAGTTTCAAACTTATTTCTCTGACTACACGTTGGGAGCATTGATTCGCTACCGTGGTTGGAACCAACCACATTGTTGACTTGGACTTGATGAAAGGTCCGAGAATCAATTACAGAACTTAATGCTGCCATTGTGTTGCCGTATCACTTGTTGGATTCTAATATGAACCAAAAAACAGGGAACGAGCAACTGTGCTTCTCGTCGATTTTAAGAAAGTAAATTTTTTAATGAAATATCACCACTTTTTTTGCTATGTGTACGACTGTTCAAATCATTAATGAATAATGAGAGTCGAATCAACTTGATTTGGACGGGCTACATATTTTGAAAGCATCGACAAGTAACTCGCTTAGTTACGAAGAATATTTAAGTAGGATTATTAAAGCGAAAGGTTTTGACTGACAATTAGTCTAGGTAAAAATCTTCTTATTTATAAGCAAAATTTCCTCTTTTCAAATTTGTGGTAAATAAAACAGGTAAATCCCTGTTAGAGATAAGTGCCAGATGGAGGAATGTATGAAAATATAACTCCCGGCTTCGCCGGGGTAATCACTGATCATATTCTACGATCATAATTGGAGTTTTGCCGAATAAACACATATTTGAAAAGAAGGAATTGACTCCGGAAGCAAAAAATTGGTGTGGTTAGTCCTTACATCATAAGAAATCTCCATTCCAAATTTCATCAAAATCTGATTAAGCGTTAAGGAGTTATCATCCTGATAACATTTAACCTTACTTTCCTTAATTCCCGCCAGAGGGAGCATTATAAATCAAAACTGAATACACGAAAATGATGTACTCATCAGTAGCTTTTCAATGAGCTATCACAAGATATAGTCTGTCATTTAAAAAATGTTGACCTTTGCCTCCAGGGGGGAAGGAGTTGACCCAGGAAGCTTAAAATCAATAGGGTTCCTTCTCGGGTCACAACAAACTTCAATACCAAATTTCAGCCAAATCGGATGAAGCGTTCGAAAGTTATCGCGTGCACAGACAGACACACACACAGACGCTCGTTTCTCCACCCCCATATCGATCTCAGAAAGTACCATGCTGGCACTTAATAAACAACTCCATTTCTCACGCGCAAGCCACAAAATAATTACTGATGCCGAGCGAAGATATTATTCCAGTTGCGCATATTAGTGCACGTGTTGCAAATCCACTATTTTGCCTAATTAGTACATATGTTAATTACATTCGCTTTGGTACATCTGATAATGAGATGCAATAAAGTAGGACGGTTGTGTAAGTTGTTCTGGATTTTCCAATCAATATGAAAACAAGGCGAAAAAACCAAAATCAGAAGTAAAATTCATACACGGAATCAAGTATCAATTTGAAGTAGTATAATTTTACATTTTATCTTATTATTTTACAAATCTGCGTTGACATTAACCATTTAGTCTTCAAAAAAATATTTCTTCAAGTTAGGTGATGTTGATGCTCTACAAACGCTCGGTTATGCAGTCAGTTTGACCTATTTGAAACAAAATTACGTAATTCTTGTAATTAGCTTTCGTCATTTCAGTTTTTCAGTTTATTCTCTTCGGATGAGCAATTTCTTTGTATTTATAAAATATGAGGACATGTCTTGCATAATGTACCAAATTAACATTTAACGGATTAAAAAATTCTGTTTTTTATTAAGTAAAAATATTATATGATATACATATGTAAACTTACCCCATGGGGTAAGTTCCAATGATGCTCTGATGCTACAAAAATATTTTATAATTATTTAGCATTTTGCGCAATAAGATTTTATTGAGAAGGGATTTTTCATCACTATCTAAAATACACACGCCACGACAGCAAACTAATTACCACTATTTTGCTGAGTTTAATTGTGGCATGTAACTTGGTGCTTTTCCCACTATTTTCAGGGGAATGTTAAACGAAAAAACATCTTGAATTATTTTTAGTCACATTGAGTCGTGAATTTATTTGAGACTTGTGGTTGCTGCCAGTCATGTTCATAGCATTTCTTTTGCAATGCATGTAGATGCCATTCTAGGCATATCAATAATTCCTGCTTTATTTAAGGAATTATTTGGTAGCCTTGACATTATATTTGTTTCAAGCAAAATCTCCTACCTACCTACATATACAAGTAGAGAAATAATTCATCTTGAGATGTGAATCAACCTCTTTGATTGGTTGAATTCACCAACCTTGGGTTTAATTCTGATGATTAAATAAAGTAAGTTCGTGAATGTTATCTCCACATTACTTTCACCTTCAAATTTTTTCTCAAAAGATAAACTCGACACTATCAAGATTGAATGTTGTGGCTGTTGTGTAATTTGGTGTGAAGGAAATCAAAGCAAATCATATTAAGGAAGATCATTGGTAAATTAAACCTAATTTTTATGCCATATTATTTACAAGTTACACTTTTATGACAACAAAATTTTATATTTGTCTTTAAATAGGAGATGGGTTTGTTACCAAAATACTTGCACTTCAAGCAACAAAACGCTGTACAGTAGCTTAATAACTTGAATAAATTAATGTTGTATGGAGCTACGTGTATGTTGATTGAATATTTTATTAAAATGCTCGCTTATACAAAAAATAGGTATTTTAGCAATAACATTCAAATATGGATTTATGTATATTATCATATTAATTTATTATTCATATTCATATTTAATAAAGCTTGCTTCACTTACGATTAGTTGTAATATTAAACAATGAATTAAGGTTTAGGCTTGAAATGTGTGCTTATATTAACATGAAAGTGAATACAAATTCTGCATAAGTAACAAGCAAAGGCTATTAACTAACAAATAATTATACAAACTTTATATGCATGATGCTTCACCATTAAAATGCATTATTTTATAAATATTCAGCTAATTCGTTCTTACTAAAATAAATAATATTCATTTTAATTCATTCATTAATAATTATTACTATAGCTTACTATATTACTAGTTCAATACATGCTTACACGTATTTGAAAAGTTAAAATGATACTAGTAAGTTGACAAGAAAGTCCGTACATTGATTTAAGTACGCCATAAAATTTTCTCTGCTCATAAAATAATACGAGCCGGTCGTTGTTGGTCGGAGAGGTCGTAACGATCTCATGTAGCTTTCTAAGAAATGTTTCCTCTCTTTTGTAACCTTTCCTGCCACCAACTGTTTCCTTGCAACAACTCTAAACGACTCAAGAAAATCAATAGACGTCTGATGCGTTCCTTCAATAAAAACTGTTTCAAAATACTCCAACAAAGTAGCCAAGAAACTGGCTACCGGTGCAAATGCATACGCAGGCTCACGGACCATTTTACTTAAGTGTGTTATCGTAATATAAGAACCCATAACAGTGAGTATCATGTCAGTGGCATGATGAAGTGACATGTGCCATGTACCAAACACTTCATTGAAACATTCAGTGATGAACACTTGTTGATTATATATTTCTAACAGACTACTTTCCCGAATATGACACCCCAACTTACACCTTAATACAAGCTCTTCATTTTCTCTTTGATTTTGAATAGCTTCTAGAGGCTTCAAATAAAATTGCCAGAATTGTACAGACCGAAGATATAGAAGTCCAATTGTAAGGGTCACAAACACCGTATCTCCACCCTGAAGAGTCATATAGTCCAGGAATAATATTAATGGAATATATTTGGCCTGAAGCGTGGGTTCGATTTCAAAATAGGTCGATAGTACATATCGTATTGGACTGACAGGCTTAAATACGAGAAAGCCAAAGCCTAGAGGAATTGCCACACTGGCAATTACCAGACCAAATGCTATAAGCTCGTTTAAGAAAACAAAAATTATAAATGAACGGGAATGGCGATGTGTTTCCAGGCTGGTAGCAAATTTCTCTGAAATTCAAAAATATAAACTGATATTTTTGTTTCGAATGAGATATTATGAAACTATTGAAACTTACCTTGATACTCTAAATCACAGTCAACTACCATGTTAAACAATTGTACCACCTCTTTTCCAAAATTTAGCATACCAGTTTGTAGAGCAAAAAAGAAGCTGAATACTGATAGAATTGAAATATGAGTCATCACTTCTAAAGCTGGCCTGAAAGATTTTTTATTGTCTGGACACAAATCGAGAATATCGAATTGATCAATTCTGGTATCATTTTTCATGCAACCTTCAAAATATCGGGAGTACAAATGTGTAATGGAGAAAAAAGACACTACGAAAATGTACGCTGCTATAAATATATTGTTTAATCTTCTGTATACGTTTGCATTAAGTGCCAATCGGTTTGCCTTAGTCCATATGAATATAGTGCAGAAGGAAAGGCGCATAAGCTTAAAACGAAATTTACATAGCCTCAAAACTCTTGGTGTAATCATATTTGTGCATGAAATACAAATAGCAGTATTTATCTATAATATTTCAAATTAAATTAACTTTGATGCTATTGCAAATCAACTTATGAAACTTCTAAATCCAAAATTTGCGTGAAATTTACTTCCTATTTCAATTTTTCACTGTTGGAATGGTTTTATGTATGTATTTAAATGCAACTGCCTGTATTCTGTGACTGCCTTTTTTCTAAATCCTTTACTTCTGAGTATAAGCACTTTTAAAAACGGAATGCATAAACTTTTGTGGGGGAATTCAACGATCAAATTCAACGAAACGAATTCAAAGATATTTGAGTTAACACTGCCACACGTCACATACAGAAAACTGATTTATTATTCTTGCATCTAGAGTATTTTACGTAAATTATTTTTTCCTTATGTTATAGCATTCCTGGATAAATATAACATAAACCAAACAAAATTGAAAAACATCATATAAAAAGTTACTTAGTTTATTCATATTTTTAAAAACATGTTGTGGTGCCTCGTTCAAGGAGGTTTCCTTAAATTTGTGAAGTGCTGACTGTAAATAATTTAGTTTCACGCCATTCTGTGTGCTGTCGCTTCAAACTGGGTCTTCTTTTACAAAATTCTTAGTCTATTGTAAATGATTTTTCTCTCAAAAGCTTTAGACTAATGATGGCGAAGGTCGCAAATTTAATTTTTAATGCATGGTTATTCATTGTAAAGCATTCCAATTAAAAATA
>JAQIXW010004644.1:0-11301 GCA_034700685.1 Willowsia buskii
TTGAATGAGTGAATAGACTGACTAAAAGTCTGAACTACTTTTATGTGGTGGACAAACAATGACCAGAGATTTTCTGAAAGTAGCATCCTTGGAAAATCGGCTTGATTTGAAAAGCAGAAATTTAGCATATGATATTTCTTGTGAAGCAAGTTGGCTAATGATTGTTGTTGCCTTTTTTACGGAGAAAATTCTTAGCCTTTTCTGTAGACTTTATAACACGTTATTATTTTCTTATGATGGCTTTTAGCTTAAAAATAAATGTTCCATTTTAGGTGGCTCCATTCTAAGTGCTTTTAATAGTTCTCGACTACTTTGCTATAAATGTATTAAATTTGTATTTAGACGAAAGCCATTATGAGGATTGATATGGGCGCCTTTGTGATAATTGCTTCTTCACAAAGCATAACTCAGTAGACATTTATTTCTTAAAGGGTTTTCTAGCATGGCTATGATAACTAAGTGTATTTATAATGCATTGAGATGAACGGTACCAATTCCAAGTTTATCAACAGCAGTATTTAGCATGAATGACCTATTGGAAACGTTCACTAGTTTCATTAGATAAACTGTTAAGTGAGAAAAAGACGTAAGCAGAGTTTTATAAATTTTCTACTATCTATTTTGCCAGGAAATTATTTTACATAAGTGCTTTTTAAAAAACCTTCCAACGTTAAACGTAACCAGAATGGCACTTAGGTAAGGAATGTTTAAATTTTTATTCTATATGAAACCTCAAATGTAATACATAAACGAAAACGATGAATACAAAGAATTATTTTCATTTCAAAATCTGTAAGGCAACGACAATAAATTGTTTGTGAAAATGTGATATGGTTTCAGCCATTTTTGTAACTAAACCCTAACCCATATTTATGTTTGAGGCTTGCGAACTGAATGAACTTACAAGTGTAGCAATTGTACTGTTCATGACTATCACACAAGCAAACCAGCTTTTTTTATCTATTTAATTTTTTTATGTTGAACTATTAATCCCCATTCCTTGCCACGTACTGCTTTTTAAAACGGAATTAACTGTTGTACATGAACGCGTACACTCAAAAAACACTTACATCTGGGACAGATACAACCACGTTTCCTTAGAAAGCTTTTCAAAATATCACACAAACTTTATTTTGTTAACAATTGAATTTGGAACTTTAGCTAAACAAAGATGGATCAATCAACAAAATTGAATGTGAAGGACTAAAGTCAGCATTTACCAAGTGGCGTGAAACAAATGGTAACCAAATTTGTAAATTGTTTATTATTGCATACGAATAAACTACAATTTCTTACTACTACTATTACTTTTTTAAATAATGCATGCATATTAATTTTTCTTAAAATGTAATCCTGTTTTATAAAAGCAGAACTAATTTAATTGTTTTCTGTAACAAAAAGTTCAAAATTGTCAAGGATGTTTTCATTTCATAAAAATTTACAGATCCAATGTAAATTCTAACTTCATGACACGACCTTATCATGAGTTTACATTCTTGAACTTGTAATTTGCTCAGATTTGAATACTTTTTCCAAGACAATCTTTTCATCCACAACCGAATGATACTTTTACTGATCATATTCGTTTTACCAGGGAAAAAGTATCCAATTATCATAAACATACAAATTGCTACAACAAAATATGCAGCGGTTACAATTCCAGTAGCTGACATTGATGAGCGAATGTCAACGTGAATTAAAAGTGTTCCCAGCACCATTGTCATTGACATCAAAGAAATTTGGAATGGAAGTGCCACAAGAAGCTGAAAGCTGTCATTTACATGTGCCACAAGAATTTGCAGACGACGGTAACCACAAATCCATTTATGAAAACCTCTAATTGTTAAGATACCACGATTATTATTTCGGGTATCCTTTTCAAGGTGTTTTGATATTTCTGTTAGAGCAAGATTACTTGCAAACATGCCACCATATAAAACAAAAGAACCTAATGATGCAACAACAGATATCAAATATATTTCCGAAAGAACGGTTGCAATTTTTACAAATATTTTTTCTAAAGGCCAACTGTCAAGTAACGGAGAAACTGCGTGGAATACGGGATCCACATCTTTGAAGATAAGCAGCAATGAATAAAACGTAGGAATTAAAACAGAAACAATAGGAACATTCCACAAAAATAGTTTTAGCAATGAAGAAGACTGAATTGCTCCTAGACAAAATATCGAGTTGATTGTTTGTGCAATGTAAATGTAGTTTTTTCTCGTGAAGGATAATACCATGTATCCGAGATATGCCACAGCTGCCCATATCGTTGTAAAAATTATTTTGTCACCAAGCCCATTCCTTTCAGAATAATAAAGTAGTTTGGCATGAAAGAAGGCTTGCACAGTTCTCACAAGTATATGGGTGATTTCCAGGTAATACAAATGTTTTAGAGTGGTTTTCTTCTGAGTTTTTTGAACAATGTTTTTGCCATTGTTACATGACAAAAATGGATTAAATTTTCCGGGAATCTTTGATACCAAATTGACTTGCCTGCATACTAAAGACGAAATTGAAGGTTTTTGCACAATATATTTCTTCCAGATATTCATGACAGCATGTAGTGACAACTAAATTTGTATTGAAGCCTAATGGAATCAAACCTATTCAAAATGAATACAAACAGTATTTATTGTAACGAAGTAAAAGCGAAATAAAACTTCTTTCTTAATATCGAGTAAATTATCAATCGTCAAATACTACGAGTAAAATTCAACTAGTAAATAAGCAAATGCAGACTTGAAATAATTAATAATTCTAAATTTCGAACTATATAGGTATAAAATTAAAACAACAGTGAACAAATACGGGTCTCTCTGATTTCAATAGTTTCTAGTGATTTAATAAATTATTTCCGATAGTTAGCTTTTGCATGCTGTCTGTCAATCATCATGTCGTATAAACTTGGCGAACACTACATTTTAAAACTTCACTCTTACGCAATTGTGGATTTAAATATAAACAGGATATACGAGCTATTTAATCAACATCGATGACTTATGTATGTTAATCCCAAAACAGGAAAACAATGTTTATAATAGTCATTAAGTACAATAATACTCACGAATGGAAATTATAATAAATGACTTATAAGTTTATAGGGCTGTTAATATTTAAACCTAAATTGACATTTTACCTAAACTGTCCTTTTCCAAATATTTGGTTACTGTAAATTTTTTATTCTGTAAAAAAATTTATTGTAGGAAATTTGATAAGCATGTCGTTCGTAGTTATGTTTGGAACCGAACCTAACTTCTAAGTTGTTCTGAAATTCATTTTTCAATTATAAAAATGTCGGTTTTTGTTTTGTGTGCGAGTTGTCGATTGTCAGTTACTTTCTGAAATTGACGAGATAGGATGGACAAATGTCTTTCTTTAATGTCTGTTAGCACATTATCTTTTCAACGCGATTTGACTAAATTTTGGTATGCAGGTGTTATGGATCTTCAGCACGAGATCTATTGACTTTCAGCTCCCTCAATAAACTCCTTCCTCGCTCCTTAGGTAAGCAGACTTTTAAATGACACGCTATGATATATGCTATCCCATACTCGAAAGTTTTTAAAGAGCATCTAATTTTCTTTCATTTAGGTTTGGTGTACAACACTTCCGCTTAGCAAACTGAAGAAATCATGTTTTTGTTCCTCGAGTCATCAATTTCCCGGTAACTAAGGAAGACCAAAGAACTTTGAAATAGAACTCCACGAATTTGACAGTATTACACACTAGTTGTTAAAATAGATATTAATGATATACTATTCATAACTAGATGACAACAAACGAGTCGGTTTGAAAGAAACACATAAATACAAAACTTTTCTGCTTGAAATTTGATTTATTTCCTAGAAAGCTACATTTGGTTAACATATGGTCATGTTGCTTTAAAGACAAATTATATTTATCATCTAATTTCTATTGTATGTTAAATATAACCACGCATATATTACAGCATGTTATGGCACGACAAAATTCGCAGCTAACATAACACCAAAAACATATGGGTACATATACAAATTGAAGCCAAGAAGCTATGCCGAAATTGTATTCGTATCTAATCTAAATTTCTATAAAATACAGCATATAAGCAAGTTTTAAGCCAAACCTTCCATTGAGTTTTTGATATCATAGAAACGAGAATTGTCAAATTTATCAAAATCTATCAATCTGAAATGGCGAGTAATTAGCACTCACAAGAGAACCATTGTGCTCGTAGTGTTTATGACAATGTTGGCAATCTTTAGAACCGTAAATTTCTGCATGTAAAATGTATGCCCTACATAAACCCGGAATCCCCGAATAGAGTAAATGAAGCGAATACTGTACTTGTAATCCAAATTTCCCGGATAAATACTATTTTTCCAATTCTTCACAAACGCCCTCGAGATTTCATCCAGCCTTTCGCCTGCTCCAAGAACTATCAACAAATATGTAAATGTGTATATTCCAGCTACGCCCATCTAATGGCACCAATACCAGGTAATTATACACTTCCAAAAAAGCCCATCGCACCAAGTGACATATAAAGAACCATAAAAGCTGGTAATAGAACTCCGCGGACACAGCTCTCCCAAACCGAATGAAGGACCTGCATCATCCTTACGTTATTCTGCAAGTTTATGCTTTCTTCATCCCACTGATGATACATGATACACGTGTCTTGATTTTTGACCAAATCATTCATAAATTTTAATTTTTTGGTTACACAGATCATATAGCCTAAAAGGTATGCAATTAATGTATGTAAGCACCAGCACTGAAATATATACAAATAATTAATTAAACGATATTTACACTCATGAATATATCTATCTTTGTGATCATCTTAGGATACCCAAACCCCAAACGGTGACCATGGAAAACGCATATAAAATCCATAACGTAAATTTTAAAAGTATTGAACTTTCTCCTGGCTGAATTAACAATGCGCTCCAAAGATGCTTTTCCCACGGCTTTTTCACACATGTCAGCATATTTTGTATGGTGAGTATAAACAGTGTAAATAATATTCCATAATGGAATTTCCACTATTCCATATATAGGTTTGTTCTCAAGATGTTCTCCAGATGCTATGATTGGGTTGATTTCTGAATCAGAGAAAACTGACGACATTTTTGTTAGGTAAGGTTGTTGAAGGCTAGATAACAGTCTAACATTTTTGGCAAGTCATCTCCAATAACGTTTTGGTGTAGGTAGTAGAAGGGAAATGTGGTGTACGCAGTTGAGTAGTAAACATTTTTCATTACAAGAGCTAATTGAAGTTTAGGAGGATACCGGCCCTTGGCTTGAATTTGTTGAAAAAGTCGGTAATAAATGTAAATGAGGTAGACTGTGTGGTAGACTTTCTCTAGAAAATGTGCATTGCGAGAGTGAGGAGCTGTTTCACGAACTACTAAAGTTTTTTATTTATTTTCATATGAAATTCGATATGGAACAACACCAAACGAAATAGAAAGGTTGATACTTTATACCAATAGATGTGATATAAATGGATATAACATTTTATTTTTTAAGATCAGTATTCGATCATCCAAGAATGCTACTTCTTTGAAACAATTGACAATATAAATAAGCTTCAACTTGAAAGAACGATAAGACCTTCTTTAAAAAAAACAAAGGTGATACACCTTTCTCAGAAATAATAGTAATCATGGCTTAAATAAATAAAGTCTCATTGCCAAATATATCAGATCCACGTATGCACACAAACTGTCTACTTGGCAGGTTGATTATGACGGGGTATTTTAATTGTGACTTCCTTTTTCCCATTTCCAATAAACTTTACTTTAGTGTCATATCTGGAGTTATAGAAATTCTTCAAATCTGTTGGTTGACCTCAAATAATGCTGCGAGAAAAAGTAGAAACAGAAACAATTAGGTATTCTCGATCCGAAAGCATTTGCAATAGAATAAAAGCAACAGTTGCGTTTATAAGACTGCTCGCTACCATCACAATAGTTAATTTTTGGGCATAAAACGCACTATGGATTCAGGGTTGCCGTGTAAATGACCTTGGATTTGATGGGGATTCCCGTGCGTTTTAACCCAATAGAAATTTTCCTCTTTATTATTGCTAAGGTGTACGAAATTGGTTTTTGATTTCTCACAACTATCTTCAAAATGGTCGGGGAAGTCCAGTGAAACGAAACGCGCAGTGAGGTCTTCAGTTTGGTGATAAGAATTGTCAACTCTCCTGAAAATTCTGAAAGCTTGATAATGCTGATGTTCTCAACAACGAATATATCTGGACATTCTACCTCAAAGATTTTCGGGTAAATTTTACGTCTGGTGGCCAACGTTCTGCGTATGTAGACTAGATCTTTAACCACTAGTGCCATTTCGATTTTGTCCAACAATCTAAATTTTAAAATAATTTTTAATACTTTTTTTGTTTCGATACTTCTAATTTTGTGTTAAGATAAACTTACTTTTGTCGCAGAGCATATTTCATGTATTTCCGTTCCTAATTTGTTAGGTTGACAATGAAACATGAATCGGAAAATAGTCACAAAGTAAACATTTAATTGTATAGTAGTTAGCAATACAAATTTTAACTCTGGAAAAAAATGAGACATATGATTTTATGGTTTTATATTATTTAAAACATGACATACGATTATCATTGTTTCATTATATTTAAGCACTCATTGGAATAAATCATGGAAAAATTGAAGTAAAATCTTACTTTTCCCCAGAAACGGTTCAAAAACGCACCGTAAAAAGTGAAAGCTTCTTTAGAAAGACTCTAAAGTACAATGTACCGCTTAATATTTTTGTACGTAAAAAATTACATCAAATAAATTTTAAATTCACCAAAAAGACTGTAAATCTCGATTCCCTTTAATTTTTAATAAAATGCCCAAACATATAATGAGAGTAATTAAATTTTCATGATAAATATCAATCACGAAAATGAGCTTTGTCTGAGAGAATAATTTGAGACATGTAGAAAACATAAAATCACTTTATAGCTCGAGTTTTATTAGTAAATTGAAATGCTAGTGTGAATGAATGAAGTGAACTTTGTGAGCTTCATTAGGATAGATTTACTGAACATAGTTATTTTCATGGATTTGTCTAGTGATAAGGATTATATTAGTAGATACGCAAGTCAGTCACAATGAGAAACTAAAGTTGAAGCGTGAAATCCCAGAAACCTTTTCAAATCAATGTAAAGGTACAAATCATTAGTTAACTACGCAATAGTTTGACATGCAACATTATTCACGACTGGTTTGCATTTCTGTGTTGATAAAGACGTAGTTCTTTTTACAACTTACGTAACCATCGTTAACCTTTAAAAGTTTGAAACTTGTTAAATAAGCTAATCTGCAAGAAACGATAACCGCATCTGTCGAGATGTAATTTCTACTTTTAACAACTGGAAATTACTACTGGATGAACAAAAGAAAATATAAATTTTATTACATGCTTGCTTATAATTTTTCATTGGAAAAGATTTTGATCATAAAATATGATTTTTCCACCAGTTGTTTCTCTTTTCATGAAAAATGCTAGTTTTATACATTCTCAAGCAGATACCTAAAAAGGAGGATATTGGAAAAAACTGTCCAGTTGAACTATTTTATTCATAAAATATGTTTACATGCATTTGTAGACATACCTGTGTTTGTCTGAGAAACTGGTAAAAATTCAGCATTTTTGTCCATTTACGCCCATGTCAAATCCGAGATATTAATAGGTTATAGCTCCGAACCTCAAGGCTTCAGAAACTTGTGCCCAGTCACTAATAGTAAGTTGTAGAGCTCGAGACGGGCTTTCGAATGATATAAATAATTACTGCCTGCCTTGGGCCCATTTCACTAAGTAGTTTTCAATACATTTTGCTCATGTTACACTTCTATTTGCTGGTGCAAAACCATACTGTTCAAGAAATAATTTCTGTGGACAAACTTTTTGTAAAGTGTGATACAATTTTATGCATTTTTTCTTTCGTAAAGTATGAAATGTTTATTTGGAAATGATTGCTGCGTTAAACTTGGTTACTTAACCTTGCTACTAATTAATTCCCATATTCTGTAGAATATTCTACTGCAAAAAGTAATTTAACCCACTGCTCTACTTCTTTATTATCGTTAGTTTTAGTTTTATTGGACAAGTTTATATATCAGCCAATCTGAGAAATTGTAATAGTGGGTGATTATAGGGAAAAGAAACAGCGTATGATTAAGTATGCTAAATAATAAACAGCATATTGTGCTCAAATTTTATTAGAATGATTATGAATAAAATCCCACACTCATACAAATTGTACAATTAGTTATGCAGGTTTTATTGTGAATGCACTTTTGCAAAGTCGGATTTATGAGATACCCAGATAAACCGACTTTTTCCCACCCAGACGGAAAACTAAGATGCCATTCCAGTTTCCTTGTTACAAACGCAAGCAACGTGAATGAGCGAAATATCCTTCTAGCAAGAGTATATCCGTGAGAATATCAGCAACGCTTTCAACAAATTACATATTAGTTAAGGTCTTGGAAGTATACAGGAAAACCATGCAAATAGAATCATCATTCAGGAATTTTATTTGTCCAGAACCAGGTCGAGTTCAAATAAAATATTTTTAGTCGATTCTCACATTTTGAGCCGACAAAACATCATATCGAAATATTCGGCTGATGCAAAGAAAAACGCTTGTTTGAAGGAAAAAATCATTGATTAAGCTTCCCCGAAATTTGAGTAAATAAAATGGAAACTAAACGGGAAGAGCTCTTTCGTAGAGTTTACACTCCTCCTGGAATACCTTTACATATATTTATTAGATTTTACTTTCTAATCGTCCACATTGTCCCATTTTATTTCTTTCTTATTGGACAGCCAATAATTTGCATAAATGCAATACTATTTGGTAAGTAAAAACTGAACGATTCGTTAGCTTGATCGAACCTTTATATTTATGTTGACTGGTAATAACAATTGTAGATTTTTTTGAAATTTTAAAAATAATTATTTACTTGCGCTTTCCAAAAAAAGAGACGGTATATGGTTACCTGGGAGGGCTTGGAATCACAGTTGGATGCCATCGTTACTGGACTCATAAAACATTCAAAGCTAATCTCCCCTTGCAGATCATCCTCATGATATTTTTCACGATCAGTGGACAGGTAAATTCAGATCAATAAATATACTTGAGACCACTTATTTTGATTGTTTTAAGCTTCAAGCATTTTTTCTCCATATTTTTAACACTGTAGTTGACAATTCATAAATGGTGCCTGGACCACAGACTTCATCACAAGGTCAGAGATATTTAGTAAAGTGTGTAACAAATGAGGAATATATATATCATATTTTGATACTTTGTTCATGAAACAGTTTACAGATACGGATGCCGATCCTCACAATTCAAAAAGAGGATTTTGGTATAGCCACATTGGTTGGTTGGTTCTTCCATATTCCAAAGAATGTAAGGAAAAACTAAACACTTTTGACATGTCAGATCTTGAAAGTGACCCAGTTGTGCGTTTTCATAGCAGGTAGCACAATATGAAGTCTTTTTAATCATTTCACACTCTAGTTCCATACCAAATAAACTTACGAGGGACACTCACATCGTGTTCATTTTGGACCGACATGAAATTTGGCATGGCTTTAGCACGTCATAAGGCATGCTTGATGGCAAACTTACTTTTTTTGAATTGCCACTTCATTCAAACTTTTAGACTAAAAACTATGACAACCAGTGTAAGTGGTTACACATGGAGTGCACTGAAAGTAATTATCTCCAAACAGATATAATTTAAAAGTTGTTGAAGCAATATATCTGACATTTTTCTGGCAAAAATTTGCTTCAGATTTTGAAAAATTTAATATTCATTTTTTTCTTCAGAAAGTACCAAAGATGTCGCTTCAAAAATCCCATGACAAATCGTATTTAGAAAGTTTCGAGTGGCAGTTCCGAAAACTTGGTTGGTTTGTAACATTAAATGCAAGGCCTATTCAAAAGAAAGGGGTATACCTCAGAGCATAATTTATTAAGTACTTTAATCATGCCAAGAAATTCTGAGATGGACACGATATGAGTGTCCTTCGTTAGACACCTTCCTGTTTGCGTTTGAGACTAAAATAACTTTTCTTTTCTTTTTGAGATGGTACTTGCCTCTTGCTATTTTCTTTATCCAAGTGCTTCCTGTATTCATTGTATGGTATGTGTGGGAGCTGCCATTGTATGTCGCAATAGCTTATGGTTCCACTAGACTTATGATTTCTTACCACAGTACGTTTTGTGTCAACAGTCTAGCTCACATATGGGGTGACAAGCCTTTTGATAAGTAAATCTACATAAATATTATATTTACGATGATTATTCTAGTGACATACAAAACACTGGTTTAACCTTGTCTTCTGCAACTTTTTCTTTACTAAGATCCATTTCTGCCGCTGAGAACAAATTCGTTTCTCTAATTGCGGGTATGAACAGTTATGAAATTATCCTTAGGAAAATCAAACTTTAAAAAATTTGATAATGATAATCAAAGAATTCTTTCTGGTAGCTGGCGAGGGATGGCATAATTATCATCATACATTTCCATGGGACTATAGAACATCTGAATTTGGCTGGAAACTCAACTCCTCTGCGATTTTTATCGACTTTTGGGCGAAACTGGGTTGGGCATGGGAACTAAAAACGGTGTCTAAGGAACTGATAGAGAAACGGCGGGAACGAACGGGAAACCTTTCTCTCGAAGATGTTGGTAAACAGCATAACGAAAAGGAGATGGGAAGGAAAGGCTTAAATAATGGAACATACAGTACACGTGGTAAATCAGCGGACCTTCCGTATTGGGGCTGGGATGATCTTACTATACCTGAAGATTTTCGTAAAGCCACAACAATTTTGCAACATGGGAAAATGAAATAGATGAGTTCTATGTTTTGGTGTTTTAATACACCAATCCGATTAGTAGCAGAAAATTTAAATATATTGTGTTAAAACAGTGAACTTAATCATTTAAATTTACTCAAGTATCATTGATATCGTAATACTGTTTACCCCACAAAATAAATTGTCAATTAACCTTTGAATTTTTGAAGTGTAGACTTGTAAAGCTTGAAAATAAAGATTCGTTTGAATGCATTTAAAAACTTACCAAATTTATTGCAAATTATAAACTTGAGCTCATATAAATTAAAAATCCAAAGTTTTTGGTATTCAAGGTTAAAATGTAAGTATGACGTAAATGTTTTTAAATAGATATACAGTTGACTCTGGCTATAACGGCCGAGAAGGGCGACACAATTTTCGGCCGTTATATCTCATGGCCGTTACTGGCT
>JAQIXW010004645.1:0-11300 GCA_034700685.1 Willowsia buskii
CAACCCGCGCTGCAGAGGTGCCCTTAGGAGGAGACGGTTAGGTCGATGAATCTCAATAAAGATCACATGAAGCTTTTTATGTTCCCTTTTTACAATAATCTGTCGATTGATACACATTTTTAATATTACAAATCGACAAATTATTGCTACAAATCTATTTTCTTGTGTAGGTACACTTTATTATTATCGACTAGCCGAGTTTCATAAACGACAGAAACCAAACCCTTTTTCTGCATCTAGTACCATAAATATGTCAATTCCCACTCAATCATAATAGGCAAGCAAGCCATTCGCTTCTCAATTGGCAATTGGTTAACTATTTGTTAATGCACAAATTAGTGCAATCCAATCATTAAACCTCTGCGTGTGTAGCTGGTGTGCAGGCGGGTGTGGAATCAATAATCAATAATTATCATTAAAATTGCACTTTACCACATCTTGCATCGTACGTCTTATGAATATGTATGAAAAGTTTAAAAATTCCATCATACTTGCAATAATGATTGACAAGAGTCGATCATGCGACATGAGTGATAGGTGATCCAATAACTGCTTGTAAATTATTGGTGGACAATAAAATTACTGACATGTTATGCAACATGGTTTACCACCATGCTGCGCATATTTTCGCAAATTCTGACAAAAATATTAAAACTCAAAATGTCAATCAGTTTTGCTCCAAGCTATCAGAAAATGACATGTTTTTACAGTTTCCATTTCGTGACTCTTTTGCAGATGCGAATTAAACAATGGCATGTGGAGGAACAAGAGGATTGGCGTAGGACCCAAGAAGACCCTTCAATAATCTAGGGCCTTTGGGCGATCAATTACTGTCAGATTACCTTATTCTATTGTATTTGTCCCAAAATATTAAAAAAAGTAGATTATCCATATTATCTCAGTTTTTGTTTGGCAATAATAAAAAATCATAAAATGTGCATCTTCCCCATACATCCATTAAAATGCAATATAATCAATCATAATTATGCAAAAGTATGACTTACTTTTAATAATTTCTAGAATACAAAACGGCTCCTACGTGTTGGCACGAGTGTAATCTAGTTACGTTTTCAGAATTTTAAAAAAACTCATTGATAAATAATTAGATTCCGTAATTTACATTGAGATTATCCATGTAATGCAATCTTTCTGGCTGGTCAGAAGCATAATATTAATCCAACAAGAACAATTGCAGCAGATGAGGCAATAATCAATTTACACAAGCATGCTAGTTCTGCCACTTATATGTAACTTCCTAGCTCATCTTATTCTATTTTTTTAGAATTGCTTATACGTGAGCACTGAACTTGCTGCATCAATACCTATGCAATTTTTAAGGGCTCCCTGTTTACGATGAATTATGATTAGGATTTCTTTGTTCCCTCATCTGATTGAACTTCAGCGAACAGCAAGAAGGCGACAAATACATAATAATGCAATATATTAAAACAAAACGGCCCATTTCTCAACCCTACACGACGACATGCTTGTAGAATCCCACTTTGTCTGCCTCTTCACAAAAATTATATAATTCATAATAGATGATGATAACCCTGCTATGCAAAGAATTAATATTGGGTTGAGTCAACAATCGCATATCATTATCCATTATATAATAGCATGTCCATATAATAAACCATACACTAAACTGCTACTGTGATGATGATACCTTTTTAAATAGGTGTAACAACAATCTCAATGATAATCAAATCACGCATGAATTTTTCAGGTGCAGGACAAAAAAAACGTCATTTGCATTAACTTTGAAGTAGTTTTGCTTACCATATCGGCGACACAAACTAAAGAAGAAAAAGGAGGGACGTGCAATATGATATATGTAATGTTCATTGTTATTTGGCAATAACAAGATTCACAAGAAGCAACAATTGAATAATATCATCCCAACAAAGACACCAGACCAGAAGTTGACGAATTCATTATTATAGCAAAAATAATATGGTAGGCATCTTTAGTTTTGCATGTAGGTATGATATGTTGTGTGCGTACCTACATTATTTTCAACATGTAACCTAAAATGCCTGATGAGATGAATAGTTAATGATTCCCCAGCACATCGAAACTCCTTCATATTTATATATAAAGGACCGTTTTTTGGGCGAAGAGTCAGTTGTTTCTGTCACTTTCAAGTGGTCACTGGCTGCTTTCTTCCAAAATATCGCTCTAGAAAAGGCAAGTGTTTACGGTGATGGTGTTCTTGTTGGTGAAGCGCTGCGAATCAAAGCGTCATCAACATCTCCTTTTTCATATTACATTCCTATTAACAAAAATTCTTTACTAACGCTGCTGCGCGCTACAGTTCACAAAGGGATTGAGAAGCGTGGGCTCTCGAGCAAAATTTTTGCAGAGCAACTCTCACAAAAAATCTTTTTTCTCACTTTTTCTTTTTACAGCGAAGTTCATTCCACTGGTTGATCTTGTTCGAAGTGCACTTCTCACTTTTTAACGACCAACTCCAACAAAGAAGAGTGCCAAAAAATGAGGGGGCTTGTGGTGTTCGGATTTCTTATATCTACAATTATAGTGTGTGTGCTCAGTGAAAATGATCAGCCAACTGGAGCAGCTCAGAATGGTACATAAACATAAAAAAGGATTCGAAAACGGACATTTAGTCCGGTGGATTTCGATTCGGATTCTTTGGAAGAATTGGTGTTTAGAGAACAATTGAATTTTTGAATATCTTTTTATTTTAAATCTCTCTAGATAAGGGTGACTTGGCCGTAAGGGCAGATCAACTCCATGGTATGCAAAACTGCTAAAAAGTGATCAATAATTTGAGGAATGAAAGTATTTGTGCTTCCATCTCATCAATATTCTTTTATTGTGTACTTTAGTTCGTACCAAGAGATCCCCGTATGAACCAATTCTTCCAGCTCTTCTCTTGGGAAAGTCTTTCTTGATTGGAGCTCTCGTCGGAAGGGCTACTAAGAGGGGATGGGGAAGGCCACGAGTCCGTGGATGGGGATGGAGGCCAGCTCACCACCACCACGCTCACCACCCAGTTGTTGTCCACCACGAACACCAGCACGGAGGTTGGGGTGGTTGGGAAGCACCAGTTTCCACTGGATGGGGATGGGCTCGTTAACTTTAGTACTTAAATGACCGAGCTATAACAAAATTGTCATTAATTAGGCTATATATTATGTTAAAAATTTACAGGATGATTCGTTTCAGTGTATTCGATAATTGTACAAAAAAGCATAGGCGCAATTACGGATGTGCTCAATTTGTGTGTGGATGAATGATATTGTTTTTTTATACTTTGCCAAAAATATTGTCACTTCTTTCTGCTTAAGTTTTCACAAATTATATTTTTCATTTGTATACCTAACGCAAGCCATATTATATAAACGTGTATTTAAGAATTTATATTAAAATGAACAATAATTTCTAGTCCCCACATGATATGCAAAAACTTGTGTAAGAATATCCTCCGATTCTTTAGTAGGAAGTGTCACTTCATGACTTTATATTGAACACATCAATTATCGAGAGTCCATTTTTCAAAAAGCCGATAGCATTTTTCAAAATTTTAGTTCAGTTTATAACACCTAAAGTTGTCTTAACTGTTATTTCACATTTACAGTTCTCCGACAAATAAAAAATATCAAAAATATATACTTCAGAATGACTTTTTGCATCTTTATTTAACCCACACCTCATGAAACAACATAATAAAATTCACTAATGCACTTGAAAAGATGAAAACTTATGCAATCATGCAGACATTCCAATTGAGGATAGGATTTAAAAGCTGCAATGCACTATTACTATTACGTAAAAATGCTATTAGATGCAAACGGCGACTCTGGAATTCAACTGGATACAGACGGATGACAATGGTCATGAGGCAAAATGAGATTTTTAGGTAAAGAAAAAATGTTGATGTTGTGTTCCAATTTGCAATAATGGGGAATTGATTTATGCTGCAAAAATGCAGGAAATGATGAACAATGAAACATATAATGAATTAATAAAGTCAACAGAACAGTCATCATATAATTTTTAATTATTAATTTGGTTTGCTCCATGATAGCTCTTTATTTGATTAAATTTTGTTGGCTTTTTTATATCGCGAGGCATAAATGTACGTATATTGGGTAGATTGACATAAGATAAGTATTCACATTTCTTTAACAGCTTCAGAAAGAACAAAATAATCATAACAGTAATCATGATACAATGATAACAACGATAACATTAGTTTAAATAGAATTTGTACATAACGTGACAAGTCAATATTGCGTCACAGCATTAAAAGTGTAAATTACACTTTTCTGCTATACACGTAGATATTATGTATGGATTAACAAAATTATGAAGCAATAATTCGAAAAAACGTATTCAATCAATGTAGCTCGTCAATGAACTTAATTTTAGTGGCGAGTTGGCTTTAAAAAAAAATTATATTACGCTAATTGAATAAATTACTTTTAGACCCGGACAATAATTTTTTTTTTGACAATTTCAGTTAAAGCAAGATAACAACTAGCTACAGTAAATTAATCTTCATCTAAAATAATTTCAGACTACGCCGTGCTAGGAAAAGATCAAAATAGTTAATTTTTTGTTCCTACATTCAACAACGAAACAAAATATATATACATCGAGCAACACTATAAATAAATATTTTGGATCATACATTTATAAAAAAAATACCCGCAATCATATCGCATGGGTACACACAAAATGTAGTCCATGCAGTGGAAAATAATGTTTGAAACAAACAGCTAATAATGATTAGTTTGAGAGAAACAAAAATCAAACAACATTGGTCATTTTTAGTTTTGGTGCTGTATTCAAATCACCAACAAATCAGTACTATAGTTTTCTGCATGTGAGGTTTGAAGATATACATTCTCTCGACTACAACAACATATTATACATCAACGAAAACCAAAAGCACAGCAAATACAATAGGAAAAAAATCTACAATACATTATGATAATTTATTAAATGAGATCAATCCAGTCAAAGATCGCTTTTGTAGCATTATCAGCCAGCGACGTACAGTAACTCACCACATGAGTTTTACAACAACTGACAGTCAACGGTACAAAATAGGTATAACTCTTTCTGCAAAATCGATTAAATACATGTAACAAAAAATAACTTTTAGCAGCTAATAACAAAAATATTTTTTGTGTGACCTCCTATTATTCTCCACCAACCATGTAAATATTAATTAAATTCGGTGGCAGGATATTTAGGCATTGCTACATAAACTGTATTACAAAGCAGTAAAGCAACTAGTAAGCAACAAACTACAATAAATCTACGTTTTTTCTATTTTAAAAACGATTCAAACGGACAAATTAACATGATCATCATATTTTTGAATCGTTTTGAGAAAAAAAATCAATTGAACCTAAATTGAACGCGATTCGCCGACTTTCAATCGTATGCAAGTAGATATAAACTTGTTCCTTACAAAATAAATACATACTCTAAATTGCAATCAAAGAGGTTTTAGTTATCCTTTTTGAATGAAGGTAAGTTTCATAATTAGTACATATATATATATAGTATTTACCTACGTTTTTTTCTGTATGTATGATTAGATATATTTGCTATTAACTTAATATTTCTCCTAAAGTCTAGACAATAACAATAATTTGTACTTGATTGCGGTAGAACCGAATACACTTAAATTTGAGTGCACACTGTGCCAATTTCTTCTTCAAGCTTAGCACTGTGTAGTTCTGTTCACCGGTTGATTTTCATGAATCGGAGAATTTCTACGAATAATGTAACCATTTCCACCAGTACCACCATTGCCACCACTATTTCCATTACTAATCTTATTTCCATCACCGGAATAGTTTATCAATAAGGCTTGTGAATTGTCAGTGCTTATGGTGCCGCCACTGTTGTATGCATTTGGTTTTGATTGTTCAACTTTTGAATCACCGGACTTGTTGAGTGAACACTTTGGACTACTAGTTATGCCAGTGGCATGATTATTTTGTTGGTGGAATGGATTAGATGCGACAGAGTCGACGCCATTTGGTATCGACGAGGTGAAATTGGTCGTTGAGGATAACGAGGAAGAACTACCAGTAGCACCACCAGCAACTGGAACACTCCCACTAGCATCACGATTATTCACATTAGAATACGCTACACTATTTTGAAGGTTGGCAGAAGTGGGTAACCGAGGATTTGTATTATTATTATTTGAGTTAGTTCTTGGTCGCGGCGAGTAATTACTAGTGTTGCTGGTTCGAGAGCCAGAATTGTAGGGATTGGCAGTTGACGAAGCAGAGGTAGGAGCAGGTATAGCATGATTAGCTAGATTTACGCTGTCACCGGGATGGGTAAAATCATTCCTTGGCGAATGTATGACGAGAGGATTAAGGGCAAGACCGTTGATGATTGATGATGGATTTCTCTCGGTTGATCTGGAATGCATTATCGTCGGAGCTGGAGGACTTGAGAGTAGCAGTCGGGAAGGAGTATCTCCCAAATCGTCAACTATATGGTGGTGCAATTCGTTCTCTTCATCAGTGTCGTAGTCATCTAGGTCGTCGTCATCGTCATCGAGAGTGGCCAAAGGCGTCAAGGAGTCAAATCTTATCTCTATTAGTGCGTCATCTTTTGATTGTAATTTCAATTGGTCTTGGTAGGTTAGACCCTCAGGACTGTGGTAGAATGAAACTTGAGCAAATGATGAATCAAGGTCTGGCGATAACCTGAAGTTGAACAAAAAATAATAAAATCAGAAATTCGGTCAACACCAGAAGATGGGTAAAACATAGCACGATAGGAATTTGTACCTTTCTAATATCTGGATGAAATTAGGACGATGTCTAGTGTCTACTTGCCAGCACCATGTCATCAATTCAAAAAGAATGTCAGGACAATTTTCAGGTCTCTCCATTGTTCTTCCGGACACTACGTACTCTAAAACTTGACTATTGCTTAGACCCTGCGTAATGATGTACAAAATGATTAGTTAACATGAACTGAATGCATAGGACATTAATTGAAAAAAATATATATATTTAAAGTATACTTGATAAGGTTGAGCTGCTAAAGTGGCCATTTCCCACAAAACTACTCCGAATGACCACACATCAGTCTGATTAGTAAAAACACCATCACGAAGCGATTCTGGTGCCATCCACCTGTACGAAAACACACACAAAATAAATATTTGTTTCAATTTGAGCACGTTTAACAGAAAATCAATTTTACTCATGTGACTTGATCTTACCTCACGGGTAATAGACCTCTGGTCTGCTTCCTATAATAATCACTCTGAAGCATCTCTTTGGTCATCCCAAAATCTCCAACTTTCACAACTAAGTCATCTTGCACCATACAATTTCTTGCAGCTAAATCTCGATGGACTAATTTATGCTTATGAATGTAAGCCATTCCATCGGCAATTTCGGCTGCCATCCGTAGTATTTGCTGCAATAAAAAATGAACATATTAATATTGATAATTATTAAAACTGCGACATTCTAAAAGGAGAATTGCAGGCATAAATAATTGTTAACAATAATCAAAAGTATTACTCGAAGAGTCGGTGGTGGCTCCCCATTATTATAAGTCCCGGGTCGTTTCGATCGCAAATAATTTTTCAGGTCCCCCCTAGTCATCAACTCCATAATTACATACGTTGGATGCGTCTTTGAGACAACACCAAGGAGCTTCACAACATGATGACAATGACAGTCCAACTTCACCATCAACGCTGCTTCTCTAAGGAACAATGCTCTATCTTCACTAGAAGTATCTTCAGATACAGTTTTCACAGCACAGGCCACATTAGGAAGACCTTTGATAAAATCCCTGAGAAAGCCTTCATACACGGTGCCAAAAGATCCTTGTCCAAGTTCCTTATCTTTCAAAACAGTCAGTTTATCCCTTGGCACTTCCCATTCGTCCGGTATGTCCACTGATAAAAAAAAGTTTTATATTAAATTACACAGTTTAATGTTTAATTTAATGTAGTCATTTGCAATAAAAAAGCAAGGACAGCTTACCATTAGACATGTATTCCGGATTAGCGGAAATTATCCTGCGCCCGATCTCCTTTGTGCGAATGTAATAGTATGCGAGTAAACTTCCAATAGTGATCATAACCAGTACTGGTAACAAGATAACCAACGCCCACACCCCACTCATGCTCCCCTCCGTGTCATTGATAACAACGAAAACATCATCCGTCCATTCAGAATCTTTGGCGAGAGAAGCAACTTGAATTTTCACACTATAGTTTCCCGGAGGTAATCCATCCGGAAGTGTGAAGTTTCTTGTGGTTTGAAAAACTTTTCTAGTGATGCAATGCCTAGTAGGATAATCTACGTATCTTGACCCATCCATCTTCTGTACTCTCACAAGATACGCTAATATCACGCCATTCGGGTTTGTTGGTTCATTCCACGTCAGATGAAGCTTGTTGCCTTCTGTAACGTTTGTCCCAATGCTTGTCTTATCAATAACATCTGCTTTTGGTGATGGTGCCGTTTGGACTGTCTCATAAACCAGGTCAGAGCAAGTTCTCGTGTCATTTTCTCCTTCTGTTGAGTTGGTGTGCTCGATGTAACGACATGCTTGAAGTCCAACTTTGTAGGTAGTAAAGTGCGTCAAGTTCTTCAAAGTATATGAATATTTCCGTTCTCCATTCACAACCTTAATCTCTTTCACTTTTATCATTTCTCGGGGAACTCTAGGTTGATCCATGCCCGGTGAGCTTTCTTCTCCGGGAAATACTTTGTCATTGAGTTTTTCTCCAGAATTGTCAGAAGAATCTTCCACGGAGCGTCTAATGGAACGTTTGAGACGAATGTAGTTGGTATCAATATCATTGGAGTTGAGGTCCGCGGGGCTAGTTTCTGGTTGGGAGATAAATACCCGATTAAATATTTGATTGATCATGTCATCCTTGTAGTGAATTGCTTCAATCGAGGGAGGTGTTGTTTTTCCTCCAGCGGCACTGCAAGAACAACAATCTGGATCTTTCGGCTTTGTAGAAATAGTCACTGATTCGCCATCCTTTGGAGGCAAAATAAATGGACCCATTGTTGGTTTTCCGGGAGCTACTGAAGGTGTTTTTGTTGTGACTCTTCCTTGAAGACAATAATTTCTCTGGTCTTGCAGTTTCTGGTCTTCATGAACATGTTCCAACCAGATATTGAATTTCTCCAGTTCACCGTTCGGATGAAGAGGAAGAGACCACGACATGGTGACAACGTTGGAACCTCCAGCAGCTACCTTGAACTCTTGCGGTCTGGATGGCACCCCAGGCAAAGTTTGGAAGTAGATGATATTGGATTCAGCTCCGGTATTATTATTGAGGGAATTACTGTCTCCCGGAATTACAACAGTTTTCACATAAAGAGCATACCAAGTATAATGTTTCAAATTCACAATGAGTCGACTATGCTCCCAATCTGGTTCAGTTTGAGAGCGCACATCTGCGTCACTGATTTTCGGGTATTCGAGCACAGTCCAGTCATCATCTCCACATGGATCTCGGTCATCATACTTGGAAACATTTTTATCTGGATAATTTATAGCCTCCTTAAAATGGATTTCGTAACTTAACAAGTGACTAGTCAAGGTCAAATTTCTTCGAAAGTTTTCATATCGGATTAAAACGGAGTTATTTGTCTTCTTCTCTATTTCCACGTTCAAGATGTGTGTGTTGCAAGTGACCTTGTCTCCGTTTGTGATACCAATGTCAATTTTATCCTTGTCATCTTTCGATTGCTTGATTCCTGACTGCGCAACAAATTCCCAGATTTTACGGGGACAGAGCTTCTGATTATAATGGAATAATACTCTGGCGTTTTCGTTTCCAATTATGATTCTTCTGTTTGGCCTGGATTCCCACAAGTCCATCAAGTTCTCATTTGACCTCACCACCAAAGCATATCTCCCATCTTCCAGATTCTTTCCATGGATTATTTTCAAGTTTTCCAAAAAGTCTAGCGAGAAAATAGCGTACGTATGGGTAATTACGAGATGATCGTCGATTTCTTCGATTTTGTCTAAACTCTGCTTAAGCTCCTTAACAATAGTTCCTGTTGACACGGACGAGCTTCTTCGAATGGATATCTTCAATACTCCAGTAATTCTGGTGCAACCGGCGAGCTCTCTAGCTTTCTCAACGCTGTCTACTTGTAAACCTTGACAATTTTTCTTACACGCACCTTCACACGGAACACAAGACCTTTTATTGGCAGCCAGTTCAGTATCTTTGGGACATTCCAAAATGCACTGCTTCTTCCCATTAGCCTCATACAGTTTGCCTTGCAAGTTGGCGACGTTACCTTTTGAGACGTCAGGGGCGGCAACAATTCTCAAACACTCGTCACGGGTAACACAGCGCCGTTGGAGATATTCGTAAAATCCAGAGGGGCATTCTTCGGTGCAGGTACCGTTGAATATGACGTTTTTACATACAAAGCAGTCTCTGGGACTTGTACCCGTGCATCCTCCGAGACACTGGTGACTACAGCATTCACCACGATCTGTGCAGGGACCTCCATGGCACAAGGGACAAAACTGTTTGAACACTTTTTGACAACTTGAACTACCACTCGCCCAACATAAATGTCTCCCGTCTTGTTCTGAAGTTGGGCATTTGCTACTGCACGCGTTTGGACACTGGTTACTTGGTTTGTTGTTGCTAATTCCCTCACTACTTGATTCATTGGTAATTAGTGTCCAGTCTACAGTGTCGACATAACAAAGCTGTGTGTTATCCACAATCCAAACGCTCCCTCGTTGGATATCAGTAAGCGATGGAAGTCCAATTTCTTGTAACTGGTTCCCATTATTGATTACCAGTGCATGAGTATCGACAAGCTCCTGACCTCTTATGACGGCCAGATTGGGAAATAAATTTTGTAAGCTTTGCAGTTTATAAATTTCAAATATCAGCAAGTAGCCGGTAATTTCTCTCAGTTCGGGGTAGGAATATCTTGTCCAATTTTCAGGAGAGTTGGAATTCATAAGCGCTAGTTGAAGGGACCCTTCAATGACTTTACAGCCCCGCAATGCCTCTAAGCTGATGGGATCATTGCGGATATACTTTCGCTGACATATTCCAGATCCTTTGTCGTCCAAGAAGACTGAGTGTGCCACACCATTTGCCCCCAACACTAACCAGGCGACAGCCAGTAGGGTGGCCACCACAAGATGCACCCAAATCCATCGAGTCATGGTGAATTACTTCTCATGGCTATGCGACCTCTTGTAACTTTGAAAAATTTTCTCCAGCATTTGTATTCACTACCTGAAACAGAAGAAACAAAAATTACTGA
>JAQIXW010004646.1:0-11297 GCA_034700685.1 Willowsia buskii
AAATGGAGATGAGGGGGAATGCAAACTAAATGAAACGGTGAAACCAATTATTTGAATTTTTATTGGCTTTTTTTGTTTGGGGTGGGGTTGGGGAGAAACGTATGAATAAATATCTATGAAATTTATAAATCAATGGCGTGTTATTTGCTTCATCATTGGGTTTAAGTATCTGTAGAATCATTTCATACACTGTTTAAGGTTTTATATGACAGAGGCTCATTTAATTAATTCACAAATATCTGAAATTCTATAAGGATACATACCTAAAATGACTTTATTTCAAAAAGGCTTTCGTTTTCAATTGTTTTGTTATCATCTGAACAAAAAAAATAAAACTATCCGAGATGTCCTCAATATCACATTCTGTTTGATTAGGGATAAAATATGTCAAAGCAGCCCAACAGCACCAGCTTTCCTTTTTCGTTGCCTTGATTACAATATAAAAGCCAACTACGATATATCAAAGATTGTTTGAAGATTTACGCCGTTGGTTAATTTTGAAATGGACTTCAGTCGTCGTCAGGTTATCATGTGGAAACAAAATATATGCAAAAAATATTGTCTTAAGTTGCCGAACAATGTCCATATTTTTAAAATATTATATTTTGCATTCTTTTTGTTTTGGTGTATTATAGGTGCTCCAATTCGCTTGTGCCTTAATAGTAATAGAATCATTTATTGCATTGATGGTTATTAGACGTAATGGTGAATTATGATGGACTGTTGTAATTTCTTGAAAACCTTACCAGAAACGATTAAACATTAACGATCAGCTATGTTTTAATTTACATATTTATTGTTTTTTATGTTTGAATTTGATTATTGCGGAATAATAACTTGCTTCCTTTAAAAAATATATATTGAACGAGCGCAAAACTTACACTTTTCTTATGTAAGTGAGATCACCGTAATTCACTATTATGGCTTGCATTCACTCCCATAAAATTTTGATGGGAAGCATGTAAAATTATGGTAATAAAGCTTTAACTGAATCTAAGCAAGAAGCAACGTATACTAACAGTGGGAGAACGTCTAATGTTTGAACAATTACTGGAACAATATATTACGACCGGATATGCACACTTGTTCCCATGATATACAATTAAAAATGGATCCTGTTGAATCCCTGAATTTGTAAAAAAACTTCTTCAGATACGGTCAGCATTTATATAAGATGGGGGCAATGTTAAAAGGTTGGGTTTTCTGACAGATAGCTTAAAACCAACTCTTTATAAATAATCATCAGATGTGTCTATAAATTTTTAATTGTCTATCTACCTGATTGGATTGAACAGAAGAAGTTTTTTGCTCCAAATACAAAAATTGTTGGTCTTACGGTTCCGAAGTAACGTAATTTCTTGGTAGTAAAATTATTAATTGATAAGCTTATATGAAGTATTTATTGCATTTCGGTTGTGACAATTTTAACACTAGTAATCAACTGTTGCCAGAGTTAGCTCATGCTTATGCCACCTAATGCTCGCTGAATCAAATATGTGAAAATTCATGGAGAATATGGCATTTTATTATGTTCCAAATTATTTATGAAATTTTGTCTTATCATTAACCTTGCAACACTCCGCTTAGCAAATGCAATTAGTAAAAAAAGTATAGTTTTCATGTATGTCTAGCATGTATGGTTTCTTCATCATGCGAAATTGCAAAATGCCTTTGCACAACCTAGTTAGCACATTTTAAAATATTTCGTAAACAACCTTGCATTCCTTTAACTTTCATGGCTCAATCGCTCTACTTCTTTCCTAAGTGGGAGCAATAAGAATGAGACTGATTTCAATAGTTGAGTAGTTCATTGCTTTTTCTGATTTCTTATTCAAAAAAAGATTGAAATTGGCAACACGTCCACAACAGTAAAATTTTCTTTTTCTCTTAAATAAACTTTAAACAAGAAAAATGGCGAACCGGAATCGACAATTTACGGCCTCATGTGACGCCGATTTTAAATTAGTAGCATATCAAATAATATTTCTAGCACTTGTCTGCCTACTGTTTTGCACAATTGAAATCGTCGAAATGTGGTCAGCACATAAATGGAATCGTCATACGGTGGGGAAACCTGAAACATTTGAGGTAATAAAAGGAGTTCTCACAAGTGTTGTCAGGTTTTCTGCGTCATTTGTCCACAATTAAATTTTGTTTTACTTCTCTTTAGGAAATCTGCGTGGCAGAAAATGCGAATGGAAGTCTCTATGCTCGGTGCTCCAGTGGTGAAGCGAGGTACTGCTGCATTAATAGCACAGCACTTTGTTGCTTTTTGAGAAATAACCACAAACCGTATATTATGCCACCAGAATGTCCTTTGAATGGAACGGATGGGAAATGTATTCCAAAGAAAATTTTGAAACAAATTATTTGAAACATTATTGCTTCTTTTTGTTCAAGACGGGTGTAAGGGAAAATGTTTGAATAAATATTACTGAAATTCTAAAAACAATAGCGTCTTTTTTTTCTTTCGAGTTGTCAATCGTTCTATTGCCTTTTGAAGCAAGGCAAGAACAATGCGAGATTTTTTAACAGTTGAATGGTGCATTGTTTTTGGTTCCATATTTTACTTTCTATTTCATTTCGGCTAAAAATGTCAACGAACACAAAATTTAGAAGTGTTCCTTTTCCACAGAGTTTATTCAACTATGAAAGCCTCACTTGAAATCATCTTTGAATATTTACAAAGTTGAATATTTTTGAAACGGACTTTATTAGTCGTCATTTTGCCCTTAGGACTTCTGATAAGTTTTACATAGTTTACGTCGGTCTTGTGTTGGTTTCAACGCATTTAAATTCAGGCAAGGTAACAAAATCTGCTAATAATAATTTTCTAAAGTTTTCAAACCATGTCTATATATTTTAATGTGCTGGTTCGAATATTTTCATTCATTTCATATATCAATTATTACAGTTGGTACAATTCTTTTGTGCCTTAACCGTCCTGGAATGTTTTATTGCATGGATGGTTCTCAGCCATGTGGATGAGTTATGATGACGTCAAGAGAAACATTTTTGATGCCACCCATGTAGCCATTACAAAACCTGTTGATGATAGGAAATCTGAACAGGAGCATAACAACGAACAAATGTCAGTAGAATTATTATATTTTCACTTATTGTATTATAATTAAAGGTATAAAGCCACGTGACAAAATCTATGGACTATTGAACGCATATATTTTTGTCAGGCAAAAAGAAATTAGGCTTAATTTCATCAGCATGACAGCTTTCATTTAAAATCTTGAAAACTTCTTTTTATACGACAGCATCTTTGCCATTATGCCTTTTCTGGGTTTTTCTCATATCAAAAATACAAGTCTAATTTTAAATGATTGGCATCTTGAAATTTTTCACGGACTGCCATTTTTTTAAATGACATTAATTTCATTCTTGGCAACAAGGAAGCAGATAGCTGACAAATTTGAAATGATTGGATTCATTATTATGCTTTCATTACGGCAATACTGGAGTGCATGACAAGCGGTTATGATGCTAAATTATTAATAATTTTTGTCTTATCGTTGTTTAAAATAATTTTGATTAAAACTTAAAATACAATTCTAACTGGAAGAAAATCAATTAATTATACTTTTGAGAACAATTTTGATTGTCTTGATTTTTTGTGCATGAGTGTATGAATATGGTTTCGTCACCATGAAATAGTTGCAAATGCCATTGCACAAGCCAGAAATATTTAACCCACTTTAAAATATTTTAGAGGCAACCTTGCATTCTTATGCCTCAATCGTTTTATTTCTTGCACAAAAGCGAATGAAAAGAATGAGAGGGTTTTCAACATTAGAGCAGTTTTTTGGTTTCCTTTATTTAAATTAAGCCCAAAATTCGCATTGGAGCTAATAGCAAATTTTTTTCCCTTTTTGCTAATTTGATAAAAATATCGATATGTCAAATCGAGTTCGATTACTCTGTCCAATGCGGGACGATTCAGATGCCGCGTCCAATCTTCTATGCGTTTCTGGAGTGTTATGCATATTCGTTTTTATCATAACAATTTTTCGAATACGGCATGCACACGAATGGAAGGCGGATACGATAGACGATACAACTTTTACTCAGGTATTTAAAATGTATCCATATTTTTTGACATATGCCAAGAGCAAAAAATTAATTTGGATTTACATCTATTTTTAAGGGATTCTGTGTTGTCATTCATGTCAACAAAAGTCTCAATAGTGGGTGCTCTAGCAGTGACGCCAGGTTCTGTTGCATTGACGGAAAAGAAAATTGCTGCTTTTGGAGAAATAGAAACAAAACTTATACGAAGCCACCCGAATGTCCTTTGAATGGAACTGATGGGGAATGTAAACCCTGAAACCATGAAGAAATTCTAATTTGTTCCAGTGGCAATGTGTTTTGAGCAATTTGATTTTGATTTAGAAGTTAATTCTCCTGTACAGGCCTAAGTTATACTTTAGAAGTAAATAATTTTGGAAGAGAAAGCATGAATAGATATTTGTAACATTTGCACTGCCACTGATCGTGAGTGCTTTTTGTTTAGTATTCATCTTATTTTTCATCATTTATGATTTATCTTCACTATTTTTTGCCATATTGCATACACAACGTTATTATTAAAACAACTGTGTTATAAAAGTCTTGAAAATTTTAATTCCACCTTTCAAGTAACATATAATTGCAATGCGTAATCATGCTGCTAATTGTTTTGTAAATTTTGATTTTTCATTATCTTCATATTATTAAAAATCTGTAACTAATAAAGCAAGTAAATTTGAGATAAAGTCCTAATAAAAAAAATCTCAACTATTTTTAAGGCCCAACAGATTTTCTTTCCCAAATGACTGTGTGTAACGTTTTATTATCATTTAAAATTTGCAAATGCCATTGCAGAAGCCGATTAGCCCATTTTAAAATATTTCGAAAACAACCTTGCATTCCTTATTTCTCATTCATTGCATTCCTCTCAGCAACTAAGGGGAATGTAAACCATGCAGTTGTTCCGCTTCTTATGTACTTGGATCTATTTCAGTAAATACTTTAGTTCTTATTGATTCTTTTTGTTTAGGACGGGTTTTTTATATCTTTTTAGGTTGAGTACTAATCTTTTGTAAATTTTTGCTCTATCGATCCATACGAGCAAAAAAGATTTTCAGGGATTTCAGACTTTCATATTATGTAGATGCATATAATCCACAAATTATATTTTCAAAATCAACAAAAAGTAAAAAAAAACACCATGAGAAAATTGAAAAGGTATCGTCTGAAAAACTCATGTTTGGGAGTTGTAGTATCTTTACGCATAATTTGTTTATCCTTGCTACTTATAATTTACATGCGGGTATAATAATACAAATACAATCCAAAATACAGCGACTGCTAAATCCCCACAAAGTAACCATTTTGTGTTGTGTACGTGTACAGGCAATTTAACCACCGGAATCGTGTATCCTCCTTCACTTTTGATATTCACATAAAATCTGTGTCTGTTATAAAACCTTTGATGCGAAACTGTAATTTTGAAACCTTTATTTTCATAAAAAGTGGTGTAATTGGGCTTTTGTGACGAACTAATAACGTTTTGTTGTAACTTATATCAGCTTCACTATGCCTGGAAGGTCTACCTAATCAACAACGGTGATTCTGAAGGTGGGAGATGTGGACCCCAAGGATTTGTACGAAAGTGATGGACACTGCAACCGCTGCAGAAGAGGATATAGCCATCTGTGGATTTTCTCAATGTCCAACACACTCTAGTCCACATTACGCTTAAAACAAAAGTAATCCCAGCAACCGGAAAAATTAAAGTTTCCGATATCTACGCCGAGGAGGGGAGGTGTAACATCAATGGTTGCCGGAAGAACTTAAATCGCCTACCTCAGCATTACCGCAACAAAAACCTTAAATTAAAGGTCATATGTCTATTTTGTGGACAGGACAGCCCACAAGATGCGACACACTTTGCCCCACAGATGCTCGATATGCGGCCTTAAGTTAGCAAATTTTCAAGCGTGCAAAGACCACATTAAATGACGCAGTGGGACCGTGGAAGTGGGCAATCAGATTCACTTAGTACGGATAAAACTATTTCAGTAATAATGTTGAAACAGTAAACCTTTGTTAAACTTGTTAAACCTTTCTAATTAAGAATCTTCTTCCTCACTAAAAAAGTCAAATTTTCAATTTCAGATTTCCATCTAGAAAAGAAGCATCCCGTAAAATCACCGACCTTCGCCAAATTAGGTGCACCCGTATTCATAGTAGGCGTGCCAAACGAGTACATGGGACGTCTGAAGAAGCCAACGGACTGTCCATCAGCATTAACGACGGCTGCTTCAAACGGTAAGTGGGATGAATGAGAAAATCATTAAAAATCACTGGTTTAATGCACACTTCTAATTAAATATCAAGTACAACTTCGTCTATAAGTATTTTTATTCGGTTCCAGTAACCATTGGTTCTCCCGAAATTTGCCCTCATCTAACCCGTCGCCTCTCTCCCAGAAGTCCGGTACTGGTATTGGCAGAACCAAACGAAGTATTTGAAATATTGGACAACTGAACGCCTTCTTAATAGCAGCGGGGTTGCCTGGCCTCTGCTGCGGATTTTAATGACATTGTGATCATTGACATTGGTTTTATAAACAACATTGGGCACATGTAAGCCACCCCCAGTTTTCAGACGTCTGCCAGTAACTAGACTTGCACCTAAGGGAGCAATGCAATGTACATGATAAGGCCATGGTGTTGCACTTTCCCTTCATGTAAGAATTTATGTACCCGTGTTTTCCCATGTTTGTGAAAATTTGTATTTAGTATTAACCATGATATCAATTTTCTTTTCCACAGGGATATAGCATCAGTCATCATTGGGCTAAGTGTGCGCGTGCTGTAGCCGTTAGGACTTTGATTGTGAAGAAGTATTTCTTTATTGTTCAAGAAGAATTGCCGACATGAACTCAGAAGGGTCCTTTGGTGAAAGTTTGCTTTAGGGAAGTGTGGCCTTATCAAACTTCCAAAGAGAACCAAAAGTAATTTAAATATCATACAAATGTTACCATGGTGGTACACTTACCGTGCAGAACAAACAGTGGTTCCTGACTTCACAAAGACAACCACCACCACATACGCTTGGATTTGGATCAATATATTTCATCTGGACTTATGCACGATTCAAAGGACCCAAGTTTACCAAACAATAAGGTCGGCAGGAGGGTAGGGCGACTTTTATACTGAAATACAAAATTGTTCAAAATTGTAAAAGCTTGTTCTTTACTTTGGTGACTTGCAGACAAGGTTTTTTTGGAACCCAATATTTGTGATGGTGGTAAAGGTAGAGGCTATTTAGTTTTGCAAACATAAAATGGGTCTCCAACGAAGCCAGCAAAGCATTTAAGAGTGTTAGTGACGCATTCGGGCCGATTGATTGAAAACTGTGACTTACCACCCGACAAACTGTTCCCCGGACTCATGAACAACAATTTTGCCTTTGTCTGATCTGCAATACGTAGGCAAGATTACTTATCGATATTTTTCACTGGGAACAGTTTCACAGTAAAAATTTTCGATTTTTCTTTCCATCGTTTTGTATGCGATAATGAGACACCAGAACTCTATTGTATGCATCGTAGGATTGGTTTATTCAATTAGTCAACAGACATAAAGAGCATATAAGCTTGAGCTAATTGATTACGTCATTCTAATCGTCAATTTTTGAAAATACTTTTTTTTCCTTCAAAAACGCCGAGAGAAATAAAAGGTGTTAGTAAGCTTGTCTTTATCAAGCAGAGATTTTAATTTTTATGAAAGTAAATTACAAACGTACAATTGCGCACACACCAGAATACACACTAGTTTGATAGTTTAGGTACAGAGTTGCCTATCCTTTTAAATAATATCCCAAAAAAATAATGAAGTATCTAAATTTATGTAGAAAAACCTCAAATGCCAATTTTGCAGCACAAAGCTAACGGCGTTGGAATCAGCGTAAAAATGTCTACAAGGCAAAATAAATTACGACTCAAGGAATTCCTATCACCCCGGATGGTTTCCTTGTAATTGCAATGGCAAGTTTTTTACTAACAAATGTGGGCTGCAAATTTTTAGTTCGCAAAAATCCTGTTATGCTGGAAGAGATTACAACTTGATTAGAATTGGAGGCTTTTTAACCATGCTTGTTACTCTCGACAGAATATTGTTTTCACCAATTCGTGAATCATATATCAATTCATATTCCAATTCACCAATCATATATCATAGATAATAATATATCTTTAAATTAAATATGTGAGTTCTTTTCAGAAATTCTGACTAATTTTGATAAGCATGCATTTGTATGCATAGATGGTTTCGTCATCATAATTTTGTTGACAAATTCCATTGCAGGAACCACCAAGTTTAACTCACGTTAAAATATTTCAAGGAGAACTATGAATTCCTAAGGCGTTCATGTCTCATGATGATAACCTTTATTGTTTTGCCAGCTTGTATTCATACGTGGTTTTGTCATCATGTAAAATTTGTAAATGTCATTGCATAAGCCAGTAACACAACCCTAAAATGTTTCGAAGACAACCTTGCATTTCTAAGAGATTCATAAAACAATCGCTTGCTTTTGTTTCAAGTATAAAAAAGAAGAATGGGAGTGTTTTAAACATAAGAGTTGCTCATTTCTTTACCTCATTTCTAATTGCATTTAGGACAAGCAAGCACCCAAATTTTCTTATCTCGGTGGCTCGAATAAACTATTGATCCCTTAAATATGTCAAATCGAGTTAGAAAATTTTCTCCCGTATGGGACGATCTGTATGATGATTCCAATCATTTAGTATTTTTTTACCTAATCGTCTTCATATTCTTTACCATCGTAGTTTTGCGACTGCGGTATTTACGAAATTTGAATGAAGATACGGAAGAAGAACCCGGAGAAACAATTAAGGTACTTAAAATCTTCTCATTGTCAGGATCCAAACAATACGAAATTAATTTGGTTTATATCTTTTCAGAAAATCTGTAGTGAAACGTATCCTGTCTTTCGTCGGTGTCTTAAAGAAGAGGGCAGATTCTGCTGTATTAACGGCACCACAAAGTGCTGTGCTTTGAAAATGAAAAATAAAACTTATCTGATGCCACCTCAATGTCCTTCCAACGGGGTTGAAGGGAAATGCAAACTAAATGAAACCTTGAAGGAATGAGCAGTTGTTCCAGAATATATGTATTTAATTTGTTTTATTTTTAATTCTAATTATATTCATTTTTGTGATATTTTTGCAAAAGAATTAATAAAGATTTTTGTCATTTGCAAAACAGCTTTATAGTTCAGCTTTTTTTCAAGTTGCATTTCACAATCGTGGGATTTAAAATCAGAGATTCACTCCAAATTTTAAATCAATGACCAAAACATATTTAGCATCAATTAAAGGATGATAACAAATTTTAGACCTTAATATTTCGACGTTTCTTTACCTAAATTTGAATTGAATTTATGAAAGTTACATTTCACAACTTTTTATTACCTTTTTAAGCAGAAACATGAACAATCATTTCTAATCATTTGAATAAGTCATTATTTTGGTGTCCCCGATTTCACATTTCATTTCGGACGAAATGGGTCAAAGCACAAAAGTCACTGAAGCTTTCTCTTTTTGCTAAATTAATTAATCTATAAAACCTATAGGTCATCTCATTTTTGAAAATTTGCCCCACTGAATATTTTTGAAATGGAGCTAACTTGTCAGGAAATTATCCTTGAGACTATTGACACGATATGTATAGTTGTGTTAACCATGTTGCTAATTTTTACACATGATTTTGATCTCAAGAAGGTAACAAAAATCAGGAAAAATTTATTGTATCAAGTTTTCAAAGTACTAACATTTTTTCTGGTTTTGCATCCATTTGTGTAATTTATTATAGGTGTTCCTATTATTTAGTGTGGTTCTCTACCTCGAGGATTTTATTTTGCTGGTGTGGTTAGCTGTCAGACGAGATGTATGACGGCGTCAAACAACAGAATTCTGGCGTCACCTACATGTCTTCAGAATGGATATGCGAAAATAAATAGGCGCTTCGTTTCCAAAAAAACTGTATTATTTTTTGTTAAGCAATAGACCATAATAAACATTTTCCGTCATTGTTTTTTAAAAACATTTTGAACTATTCATTTAAAATAATTTAATTTGCAGTACGAAATGAACATTAATATGGAATCATAATTGCAGCCCCCTACACCAAAAGCCTCCACACTCACGTCTCTCTCTAGAAAAGATTTGGTGGAATCCAGAAGAGTAATTGAAATAGCATCAGCAACCAGAAACTCTATGATGTACGCCATAAAATTTTTGCGTGATGTAATCTGAAGACGCAGAAACATTACAGTAGTAATATTTTTATCAACAGCGGCATCAAAAGCCAGTATTTATGTATAGGGATACCATGATTCCCTGTTTCTTTAACTGGTCTAGGTCTGTTGTAAATCCAGTTAGAAATCCCTTGTTGTTCAAGCCCTCAAAATAATGAATACGTTTACTTGAGTCCACTAAAATGTGAGTGGAATGATTATTCAATACATGCAAAGCCACATTTTCCGGGTGAAGAAAAACCTTTGTTCTCTCCAAGTGCACCAGGAGCTGAAACAGGTCTATGTACAAGCAAGATTATCTCATAAACTACCCTCAGATTTAAGTAATGATTAATTGAGAGTAACCATACAAGCATATTTCATCCTAGGTTGCATTCTGACATTCTGCACTGACACAGCTTATTGTTGTTAACAATGAACTCTTGCCAATTCTAGGTAAAATATAAAGCACTAATTTACTTATGGCCCTCCGAAGTATGAAAACTAATTTGAGTATACCGTTTGTGTACATCCTAATCTGTATATTCCTAAGTTTTTAAGCTTATCCCTTGGATTGATTAGAAGAATAGATCCGCACATACTGAAAATATATGTGCCAGCATTAGCATATCAACACAAAATGCGTATATGTTATTTGAACTTACGTATTTATTGTTTTGTTTGCCACCCCAGCTTTAAAATTTCAATAATGCAAAATAGGTGAATAGCAAATTTTAAAAATAGCTTACGTATTTAAAATAGTATTATAGTATGGAGTTTAAACTTGAGTTTATGATTTTTATATTACGCACACGTTTCGAAATCTTGAAATTTGAATCAATTAAATTAAAGCTTACACTGATTGTACATGTTCAAGTTTTCCCAATCTGCCTTACTCCCTCTTAAATTTACACCTTTATGCACCACTATCTGGGCCGAAACAGTTAAAACTGTTACTAAAATAATTAATACAACAAATT
>JAQIXW010004647.1:0-11294 GCA_034700685.1 Willowsia buskii
CCATGCATGTTTTGTATCATTTGAGGACGATTGGCTCAAGGCATGTTTAGGACACATTTGGATACAAAGTTTGATGTTTGTATTTCCTTCAGTAATGGTTCTGTCAAGTCAAAAGATCAGTCAACAGAAAATTGGATATAAAATGAATGCTTTTATTTTTTTTCTCTCCTTTTGCACTTTTTTCCCGGACACAACAACTTTGTGTACAATGTACATTCTTGCATCTAAAAGCAGGATAAAAAAGAAAGATACTACAAGAAAGTCTGCGGGTGATACCATCTCTATCACCATACTACATGCGGTGACAGACAGGAGCACCGTTATAACAGTAGCGGCTCAAATAGAAAAGGAATGGGACACGACCACATCAGATTCGTGTTGATGGTTGCCTTCTTCTTTTCAACCTGTCTCATCGCTTCCTTTGGGAGTGAAATGGAAATCATAAGATTTTCCGGGACTTACACGCTCACTCATTCGGAAAGAGTAGTGCAAGTGACTGAATCTATTACGGGATCAGAAAGAGTAGAAAAGGTTGCAAAAGTGGCATCATTGGCACCAAACGAGGGAAGAAGAAGAAGAAGACGCTCCAAAAGTAGAAGGAGGAGGACAACTCAAGAATTTCAGATGAGACAGAAAAGTAACTCTTGTGAAGGAGAAGAAAAGAAAGAGAAAACTTTTATTCAGGCAGCAGCATCAGCGATGACCCTAGGGACAACTACTGATCAACAAGATCTTTGCTGGTCCCGTGCTCATTCTCATCATCAGCGTGATAGTTCCATCGGTGGTGGACAGTGTAGCAACAATCATGAAAGCAGTCAAGAATTTACTGCCACTTATCCTGATTCGGGCTCTACAAGCAGTTTTCTTGTGTGCCAAAAACTTTCATTTCTACAGCAAAATTTATCGGAATGGTCAATTGAGGGAAAGGGGAGAAGTGAAGACTTTGTCGTAAAGGAAAAGGAGGAAGAGCAACAACAGGATCGTCACGAAAGGCAAAACACTCTGCTCAATGATGATAGCCCATATAAACCAATTTTCTTCGTATATCCCCCACAACGACCGGCTCGTTTGGGCAGAAAAAAGAAAGTAGGAAATGATGATGGAATGGATTATTACCAGCCAACATTTCACTTAGACTTGGACTTTGAGAGTGGTAGCAGTAGTGATACTAGTAAAGACATGGATAGCATTTTTTCAGAATATGATCCCAGGATCAGGGGAGGCTTTGATAGTTATGGAGAAGATGTTTCGTTTTATTTCCCAGGGAAGACGAGTAGTAGTGGTGCGGGGCTTAGGAATAAAGGCGAAGTAGTTAGAAATACAGGTAAAGAGAAAGGTACTAGTTTAGCTAATGCAAGCTCTTATTTTGATGAATTATGCAAGGCATTGTTGTTGGACTATGGGTAGATACATTGTGTAATATGAGTATCATTAATATAGCAATTGCATCTCTTGTAAGCAGAAAAACATGCTTAGATAAAATGTTTAATGCTTCAAAGATAAATAGCCGGTTTAGGTGAGTGAGCTATTCGTAGTCGTTATACTATAAGCTAAGATATTGTTACCGTTCGTTTTTATTATATCAATTCATAAATAATGCACTAAATTGATCAAGTACCTGTATCACACGCATATGTATGTATATATATTTTTCACGCAATAAATACAAAAAGTTTCACTGTACCTTTTTATATTACGTTAAGGTAGGAATATTCATTTTCCTTAGGAAAGATGAGATGGTTCGGTTGACGTTATGTTGAAGCGATGTTGTTGGTGTTGATTAATTGGTTTGGCGTATAGCAACGAAAGCCGTTAGTTGAAAAAAGGCTACCGCTGGTAGTTGAAGAGGTACACACTATTTAATGCTGATTTTAGCTTTTCGACTTAAAGAGAGCGTCTCCATGACAGTACGTTAACTAAACTGTCGACGGATTGCTCTCTTGAAGGTTAAAGCTCTTTAAAAAATATGTGACCAAGTCCCAAGTTCAAATTATCCGTACGAAAATCACTTCCGGTTCCTTCGCATCAGGTTGATTTCGTCGGATCTTGACCAGGAATGGGTTTTGGGCTCAATACACAGTCCAGTCTTCAAGATTTTTCTAAATATAAGAACTCAAAATAAAGAAAAAATCACGAGTATATTCAGTGCCATCAAATACACCATAAGCAAATTACAAGCGTCATATCTATATATAAGTAAGTACATGAATTCAAATTATCTAGCATAACATGAGTACATATTATTTTAAACAAACAAAACAAGGTAATTTACTATTCATACTTTCACTGATATTTCGTTAATTAAGCTCTCACATTCAAAGTATAAAAGAGAGTTTGTCTAACCAAGTAAAGAGAAAGTTAAATTCATTATGGTTTTAACGGTCGGCCATTCAACACCGCGTAGTGTTGGGATGTATATGAATACACACATTTATGAACAGTAATTTCATAAATGTTATAATGGACTGTGAAGATATGATACGCTAGCCAGTCTCAATATCATACGCGAATGACTTTTTTCATTCCTTCCACTTTCCCAATGGAAATACAGAAACATGTATATTGCAAAAACTAAAAGCTCAGGTTTTACTTGATGAGTACCTCTCTCAAAACATGGATCCCATGGGTCACATTTTCCAAACTAAAGAAATAATCATATCTTTCAGTGGAAAGGTACTTGAAACATCTCAAGTGGTGGATTGGGGAAAGTTTTTTTTTTCACTGGGAATGACCCGGGCGAGAACTGAGAACAGACCAGGTCCTGATTACGAATGTGTGTCTAGAAGCGCTAAAATAAATGTATACACCTACACTACACTGCAGAGAACACGGAAGTTGCAGCACTCTTTCTTGTTTCTACAAGTTTTTCTCTCTTGATTGCATGCACTCGTTCGTTTCACTGAAGAAAAATGAAAGCAAGGGAAAAATTCTTCTTAATGGACAGATTTTCTTCTTCAGTTTTTGCAGAGAAGCGTAAACTTATGGTTATAATAAACTATCGTCATAAAGAGCTATAACATTGTAGAAAAAATAACTTTTTCCTTGCCTAATCATTTTTTCTACCACCTTGTGAATTTTTACTTTTAGCCACACACAACACTATGTGTACTGAGTAGTGGTAAACAAAATACTAATTTTGTACATATAACTTATTTGGAAGAACTTCACTCTCCCAAGCATCTTTTGCACAGGCGAACATGAAACTTGTTTGTCGTACTCGAGAGAGGGATGAGGGAAAAGAATTTGAAGGATGTGCGTGCTAAACCTTATTTGCTTAAAATGAGCTACTTCATACACTTGTTTCCTTTCGGGAGATGGCAGAATTATACGTAGTTATAGACATTCCCTTTAAATTCAATTAGCTTCTTCCTCTCCTCTCCTTGTCTTAGAAGTGAAACAGTGCAATTTTACTTTGTGATTGATATTAATGTAAATGAACGAGCTCTTTTTGTATCCACCTTGTAAACTCTGTTCAAACTAAAAACTTCCTTTGCCAAGTAGACTTTCAAAAGCTCATGATGAGAAATGCTCACATTCAATAATTCTTTGCATGCTCTCTTACAATTTTCTTTCGCAAAATGTCAAAACTACCTGCCTATCGTCGTTAACATGCCTAATCCTTTCCTCCTAAATGCATGTGTAGAAAAATCACAATATTCTACTAACCTGCCTTGCTGGCAGGCACATACATACTGACTTAGAGGTATTTTAACTCTCGAAAGAAGATTACGTTTATTATATACTTTGCCTACCAACGCGATCGCATACATGAGTTGAAAGAAAGCTTGGAGAAGGTGTGAAAATCTTTGAAAAACTGTATATAGGTATGAGGGAATGCATATCGCACATAACGCTTTTAATGGCAAAAGGATCTTAAGAATAATTTAGAGATTATATTACATGCATTAATGATCATAATAAAAGAGTTGGTATTCAACCTCCAACATATATTATGAGACACCGCCATAAACTGATTGTGCTAACTTTCAAGGTATCATGTTTTGAGACCTGTCAAATAATGAGATATATGTATGCAAGAAAAAAATCCCCTCGAAATTAAAGTAGACGCATGATTTTCTACTTGGAGAGGTTCAAAGATTGAAGTTACTCTCAGAACACAGAAATAAAAATTAGCAACATTCTTTTCTGACTCCCGACTTTGCGGAGCAACCAACAAACAATGGGCAACAGCCAACAACACATATATCATCACGATCACGGATGTGATAGTGATAACTGAGAACAAATTCTAAATGGAAAGTGCTTATACCTACTATGCTGCAATGTTCATATAAACTTTGCCCTACATTATTACGCATTGATTTAGTGTCAATCGGTTATGTGTTTAAATATAAATTATAACAATCACGTTTCTGTAGTTTATAGTTTCGAGGAAAATATTAGTCTATTCTAAAATTTAATAAAAATAAAGAAGGCTGATGCACACAGGAAGTATTGCAAACAAAAACAATCGGCTATTATTGGCTGTGTTCTAATGTATTAACTACCTATCCGAATTCATGTTTAAGAACTTGACAAAACTGCTTTCTTCGAGAAGCTACATGAGAATTGTTATTTTATTGTAATATTGTACAATAATGGTTTTAATTTTCCCGATAATAATAAGAGATTGGGATGAAATCGTACGGGTTAATGAATCCTTGTTCATCATATTGTACGCCTATTGGTGTATGTCATGCAAAGATGTTGAATGTCTTTCTTCGAAGCATGCTATATAACACGCGTTCTCGTTACTGAACATCTCAGCGTTTTATTATTACTATTCTACTGCTAAATGAAATGATAAATAGTATGGTTGCACTCAAATGATACGATATTCTTAGATAAAAATTTACGGGCTTACCTGTGTTCTCCGCTCCTTCCTGTGACTCCTTGCTCATGGATCATAGGATGTAAGTGTAAAGCATCTTGGAGAACTAGGGTTATTAAGCGTTGCAGCTATAAAAACAGTATTGTAATTCTGTAAGTTACAAATTGACACTGGCACGCACTCTCAAACACCTCAACTCTACGTATTGTCCTCTCTTCAGGTCGATCAAGCCTGACGAACTAGATTTTTATTTGCTTCTTATGAATAAGAACAATAATATACTGACTTGTAAAATTCTGAGAAATCCTTTCAGGAGAACTACAAGCAAAAGTAATGCATTTGCATTGGCTTGCTTCTTGTTCCCCCGATGCGGTACTGATTTGATTTTTACTTGAGTACAGAAGCTGAGTTGACTGCCACTATAGCTTTTGACTTTAAGACTAACTGCTCGTCTGATTGTGAATTAATGTTTGGTATGACCTGACAGAAAATGTAGGAGTTTATATACCTGGTTGGTGGTTAAAGGAAAAGATCATCACGTGCCGTTGCATATATCATTTTCATGATGAATTACCAACCGCCGATGCAATATGTATGCGTGTGTGCCTTTTACTAATATGCGTATTTCTTAATGATCGTCATCTATATTCTGTTTACTCCTAAAAGTCTTCTTCAACAAAATGAATGTAACTTCTCTCATGTATTTACTTGTGATATTGAAGGCTCGGTTCAAAAGTTAGATAGAATGCAACTATACGGTACATAAATAGCGTATAAGATTTAAGCCAAAAAACGCGTAATAATCATAACATCATCGTCATCATTGTCAGCAACAATAGGAACATAAAGTCTTTAAGAAGTCATTTGGCATTGTTACATATACCCGTAATAATAACGTAAGCAAATATGAATCTGTGTGTGGTGGTAGTTTTAGGAGATTCTCATCGTCAGTGAACCTACTTAACTATGAATGGCATTTTTATTGTATTATGTGTCGAGCTAGATTGTAGTACAGTTTTCCTATACATACACACAAAATATTTCAGATTCATGCATTAATCCATGACGTGCAAACATTTTCCACAGTACCGAGTTTTACATACGAATTTATGTGGAGTTTAGTGAGTACATTGATGACTGAAAAACCATGTACATCTCTTCACATCATCAATTCATACTTTTGTCTAATGTGGTAATGAAGCATTAGGCAGATTTTTATGTGAGCATAAAGGGAAGTAAAAATGGTTTCGTGGAAGGCTGAAAGACGTTATGATTGTAAGACGTGGTCGTCTACATGTGTTTAAGGGTTTGAAGTAGGAGTAACTACAAAATGTATGAATTAAGAGAACCTGGGTTAATGGAATGGCCAGGTAAGAAAAATTCGAGTTTCACTTTAGAACTAAAAGGTAAGAATTAGAAACTATCGTGGGGACAGAATATGAGCTGTGTGTCTCTCTGTGAACCCGTATGCATCCTTTTACTGTCATTGCTGCACTTATCCAGTCATTTTCCTGCACACCTGCACGAACATTAGAATGGGAATGTGGAAAAGGCTTATTAGCTTCCTTTAGGTACGTAATGATGGTCATTTCTATTCTCACTAATTACTGCCTTGGCCATTTATTTAGTAAAAGTTGAGTAATGAATTCTGTCATTAGCATATAACGTGTTTAAATTTAGTTTGCGCTAAAGTAGCTTAAATTATTCATGCTCAGAGAGTTAACAGTCTCGGGAAAGATTTTTTCCTGCATTTTATACATGTAGGCATCTTATCTGTCATTTTCAACTAGGGATAATATGGTCATTCGTTTATCCGCTCCTTCATGTAAGATTTTATTTCTACATACAGACTGTTTATACGTTGCATAATGTATTCCAGTTTTCTTCAGATTCCGATGAGTTAATATATTTTATATTTCAGAGGGAAAATATTGCTCCAAAATCCTTTTCTGTCTCTTATTAGATTATTGTTTGTTTTTCTTTTCATATTTGAGAATCAGTTCAAATTAGTAAATCTCAATATGTCCTCAAATAGCAGTAGTTCATCTCTACATAAGTTTTCCATTTTCCCTTGTAATTAAGTGGATCTGAGGTAATTAAGATATTGGAAACTTTTTCCATTGGCAATTTTTCTCGTTGTGTATATTCCAGATAGTCCTTTTCAGGCTGATAATCTCGTAATAATGAGCCTGCCTAAGTGATATTCAAAGTGATTAATCCAATTTCTTTTAAATAAGTAGCATCGAAAGGATATGGCAGTAGTAGATTTAGCCAAATGTTGAATCGATGTTCAGCAGTGTGAACATGAGAAATTGGGGGCATTTGAGAAACCTCTGAAATTATGCGTTTTCGCTTCATTGCATCAGGTAATATATATGGATGTGCATAATATTTTAAATATGCAGCCGTTACGAACTTGGCGGCGCCATTGATTATTGACTGGTTTGTTTGGGAAAGATAGTTTAACTTTAGATTTGAGTTGAGGCTTTTAAGCAGAAACGGATACAACTAGAAACAAGAAATGGAGTAGAAAAGTCGTGCATTTTTATTGCCAGCAACGTTTCGGAAAGGTAGTTTTCATACGATACTCAAAGTCTTGAAAGTAAAAATAACAATTAGTCAAATGAAAGTTATCCTAATTATCATACAAATTGGTGCATTTTTAAAGGATGATCATGATAATTTGTTTGCAAACGACTGTTTCTTCAATTTCTTCCGTTTCTGTTTTTCATACTAAAACTGACTTTCTTGTGCTCGCAGATCAGGTTAAAAATTCTTACGGATCGCATCATAGTCATAAGGTACAAATCTAGGCAAGATGCGTATTTCTGTTTTTTTTCTTCTATTATATGCATGTCCATGGGACGAAAACATTCGAATGCTTAGATAGTTTAAGAGCTAAAAAATCATCCTTAGCCATACGCATTTAAGCATCGCCTTGTTTACGTTTACGTATAATCCCAAGCTACTTAAATTAACAATAAAATGTTTTATATATTGAAATATGGTATTGGAATGATGGTTCGTTTTGTTCAGAAAGATTACAGTTCTATTTCTGGTCTTGCAAATATACTTGCTTATAGTTCCCCACTTTGAGACAAATTCAGATGATATTATGAATACTGGAGTGTGATATTGGTATTCGAAAGCAAAAGTGTAGCTTTGTTTTATCGTTTGTGTATTCTTACGTATCAATTTATTATCAATGATGATCAATGATTTGACTATGCTTTCCAACAGATCGTTAAAAAATTTCTTCGTCATACAAAACAAAAACACGATGCGAGTTGGCATATTTATTTTAATTATCATACTAGCAAAAACTTTGCACATTTATGCATCACATAATCACATGCCTTGAAGTTTTCATCTTTGTTACTCAATGTAGCGCCCCCTAGCAGCCATTAGTTATCAGCAGAATATCTTCGCAACTGGTGCGAAAAGAGGAAGAATCAAGAAAGAAAGGCTCATCACAGCTTCCCTGGCAGTTCCGGTTTTCCGGTATTGAATCGTGAACATGGCGTAAGTTTCATTTTCAATATTTCACCGCTCCAGAGATTCAATGTGATGACAAATATGAAAGTCGCTCTATATATCGATTTCATCCAATTTAATTTGTGTTTTCCAGGAATTTACAGATAACTGTTGGAGCCGTCGTGTGTGTTGAAGCTGAAATTAGAGGGGAAGTAAAAATTGGAACAAAGACAATAGTGCATCCTTGCGCCAAAATTCTTGCCACCAATGGACCGATCATCATAGGAGACGCAAATATCATTGAAGAACTGGCGACTATAGAAAATAAGTAATTGACATACTACTATACTGCATAACTGTATGAGATATCCCATATAAATAAATGAATTAATTGCAATTTATCTTCCAATCATAGATCTTCCGAGCCTATGCATATTGGGAATAATAACGTTTTTGAGGTGGGCTCGGCGGTGCGAGCAAAGTCAATTGGAGATCATAACATATTTGAAACAAAATGTAAGTAAATTGTTTAAGTGATCAAAAAACATTAAATGATGATGATGGTAATTCTGATGATTATTTGCAATGCCTAATATATATGGTTTTAGCTGTTGTGGGTGAGCAAGTTATTGTCGGAAATGGATGCGTATTTGGTGCTGGAACTCAAGTAACTCCATCTCAAATAGTTCCCGATAATTCAGTATTTTATGGAGAACCATTAAAACATCGGCTAGCGGGTGAAAGGCCATCTGTAAGTAAAATTTTAATTAAAGTATTTCCATAATTGATGCATTTTTCCTACACATTTCGTTTTGTTGTGTTAATAGATTTGGAAATTAATGAATATACATTCTTTGTATTTTTTTTTATAGGCGCAGACCTTACAGATTGATTTTCTCAGTAGAATTTTACCTAACTATCACAATATAATAAATCCGACAATAAAGAGGGAGTTACCAATTGATAAGGCGTGAGTCGAAATCAATGATGAAATGTTAATATGTAAATAAAAGGTGGTTTGAAAGTTTGATTCACGTGGAAATTTATTTCTTCTATTTATTACATTGATTGGCCTTTTCTGGTAATTTTAAAATGCTCATTAAGCCTTGCATCAAAAGGTTCTTAAGATTTCATTCATTTGCATTTACTTGGTTCGCAAAAGTATTATTGCATTCTATCATTGAAATAATTTTAACCGCGTGCTGTGATTTCGATTACGAATTACGTGGTGGTAGCATACCGCACAATTGCGGTTTTCAATTAGTTCCATCATACAGGTCACCCTTATAATATTTATCTGTCTGTAACCTTCAGGATCAGACTTTGATGTGTGACTCAACGGATATTGGTCAAAAGAAAGTAAAAATCAGAATGCTACAGGATGTGGATGAGAATGACATTGACTTTTAGTGATTAAATTTTAACTGAAGTATGTAGGTAATATGAATTCATGGCTCTCTCTAGGCTAAACCAAAAAATAGTTACGTTTTGGACTGTCTCCTAATACTGTTTTATCTTTTTTTTTGAAGAAATATTATTTACTAAATTAGTGAATTGCCAATCTATATATTTTGGGAAAAAAATTATTTTCACTCTCGCCCAATAAAACTTATTGGTATAATGACTCTTTCACGAAAACTTCAGTTTATTTTTGTCATTGTTGTTTTAATACATGTCAATTGTGAAGCGTCTGGATACAAAGATTTTCCCGATTATTCGCAAAAGGATTTCTCAAGACTCTTTAATCATGGCCAAGATTCCGAGATTTCATCAGAAATGGAAAACACTTATCGTGGTAATGATTCCGTGTGCAGCAATATGCACTAAACTGAATGTCTTGTGTCGTTCGTTACATTGTTTAAGTTGTCTTAAAATATCATACAAATAGGAGCTGTTGCATCTGGGGACATCTCGTATGGGATGCTGAGGTCCAAGAGATCCAGATTCCCTTTCAAAGAAGTTTCAAAGTACAACAGCAGATTTCGTACCCATCGGTGTAAACCTAATAGTGCCGGAATCCTAAAGTGCAAGAAGAGGCGATATTTGTGATGATGACTTCAACGTGCTTGTATGATGTATGACTTACCTACTACACCAAGGAAAAGGAAATGCCACCTAATGAAAGGCTGGTTGTGTCGTTGTGTGATTGATGCAATATGCAGTAAATGAAAAACTATTAATAAAGAAGGCCTAACTGTGGTTGTTTCATGTAGTATATATAGATGTTTGCTTCCATATTCTCATGATTATGATCCTAACTTTCTGCGAATTAGCTGTGAGCAAATTCTGTAGTTTCAATTACCTATAGCGAATATCAAACTAATGGCAAAGTATGCATAAGAATTGGGGAAATGTGAGACTTCCAATCTTCCCTGTATGAGATTATCAAATATCAAACAAGCTGTAATTTTTTATGAAATCCACAAACGTCTACGCTATCCTATCGCCCTTACTTCTACAAAAGTATGTATTTAAATTAGTCGCAGTATTCTTTGCTCTTTCCATTTACCTTTAAGTAAAAATACTAATTAATTCATTTATCATATCAAAAACAAGTACTTAATACATAATTTAATACATAATTTTTGAAGAGAAACAATTAAAATCTAATTGTTCTCCGGCCAATTCAGCGATCATACGCGGAAATTTCAGATACTCATATTCAGCCTATTTCTTAGTAATATCTTTAATCCAACGTTTGGCGTAAATTGCAAAAAGGATGTTTGTTTCCGCAAAAAACCTCGGATGAGCTCACCAACCTTGCTTCTGTCTGAAAGTACTAGTTTATATAAGAATTCAAGCGGTCGTAGATTGTGCCGGCAATTCGCCTTCAAGTCTCAGCAGGAGTAGTGTGATATACCGAGGCAGGGCCTAGCCTACTACGGAAGTAGGTGGATATCACTCTCCAGGCCCTCCGAAGAAAGGGCCCCCCCTTTCCTCAGAAAAAATCTGAATTATGAGTAAAATAGGGCCCTTTTTGTTGAAGATA
>JAQIXW010004648.1:0-11293 GCA_034700685.1 Willowsia buskii
ATCATATGCATTTTATTTTTGTACTGTACATGAAGCATGTAACGTTTTTTAACTTATGCTTGGTATCATGTTAGGCATGTTGATATTTTCATGGCCAACATTTTCCTTGCTTTTACTATAATGGTTTAGAAATGCATATCAGTTTTCTTACCCATGAAAATCATGAGTATCTACGCAAAAGCATTCGATGACTACGATGTCTGTAATAACTTCCTGTTAAGCCGTCATGAAAATGATATCAGATCTTTAAAAATGAGGCATCAAAATATCATTAAACGACTCATTTTCATGCCCACACATCCAGGAATATTTTGCAAGATTTAAAAATGACCTCATGGGTTTACTTTTGTTATGATGCACTTTATGTTTGATTTTTAAATCACTTGGTTTAAAAAAAAGTTGTTGTGAGTCATTCATACAGTTTGTAAACTTGTAAAGAAGTTTCGCTCCAAGATAACACAGCAAATCAAAGAGAAGAAGAGCAGAAAATGGATTTTACCATCAACCGAGTATTCACGTGCATGTTAACAACAATTCGAGCCATTAATTACTGTCACACTTTAATGAATTAAAAGAACCTTAACAAGTCTCACTTTATGCATATACTCAAGTCTAGAGTCAGCATGATCTACCTATTACACTAGATAATTGTGCGGACTACTTATAGGTTGGTCAGCATTGCAGGTTCTACATAGACATCAGACTAGGGAACGAAGGAATTTACTTTCAAAACGTGCGATAGTACATCATCACTAGTTTAAATCAAAACAATATCATGGAGTAAGAGTATCAACTACTCGTTAGGGAATTTCCGGCAACATCTTAGAACTGGTTTTTATGCATGAACAATTACAAAACAGATGTGCTTTACTTTTGCTTATCTACTAAGGCTCTGTGGAAATCCACGTCATAGTCATAAAATGCATTACCAAATTGTAATTATTGTATTAACACGCGTGTATGTATGATACGGTCCGCTTAACAAAATTTCATGTCTCCACCTAAAGTATGTTAAACTTATTTTAAGCTCAACTTCTTGCAACTACAAACCATGAAATCAAGTAGACGTGGATTCTATCTTCTTCAAAATTGTTTGGGGGTTTCCATTGCCCATATTTAGTAAATAGTATTGGGCATTTTATATTGCATTTTGCAGAAAAATGTAATATGAAAAAGATGTAAAGATGTAAAACGCATGATGAATGTTCAGGAAAAAAAATTGCACTTATATATAACCCAGGCATGCTTAAAATATTCATCTCATATAGTTTCCGAGGGAGGATTGGAAGGAATATTATGCATCAAGACGATTACTCACCAACCCATATAAAATCCGAGTCCACACAGAGTTCCGATTGCTCATCACCACCATAAAGAGAGACAAATGTACAAATAGTCTATAAAAGAGAACAGCTCGAAAAATGAGGTCGTTTTCAGTATTTCGTGCACAAAACATTTTTGCAACTGCAGTTGCGCTGCTTTACTTTTGTAACATTGGCCCAACAAGCGGTGAAGAAATAGCATTTTACGGTGAAGACGGAAGTATTTTTACCATCACTATTACCGGAGGTTGCTACACTTTCAAATCCAATTGGGACAAGAAGGCCACTGCCGGAGAAGTTGACCGAGGCTGTTTCAATGTATGGGATACGCCCGGCTGTCGAGGTGAAACTAGAAAGTTAACCAAGGGTTCTGAGGGATTGCGTGATTTTAAAGAGATTGGCTTTGACAAAAAGATCAGTTCAGTGAGTTTATGCTCGCCCACTGATCAACAAAGAGATAGTCAACCAAGCCAAAGTAGTAGTGGTCCTCGTGAAATTAGCAGTGGACCAAACGGAAAAAGGACTCTAGACAGCATGAGTTTGCAGCGTGAGTGAAAGTGTTCAAATTTTCAAATGAATTTTTGTACTTGTAATTGTCACTAAGTATGGATTTTTATATGATTTATCGGTATTTAACTTGCAGAAATTCGTGACGCGGCTGTGGCTGAGCACAACAAATATCGTGCCAAACATGGTTCTCCTCCACTTCAGGGGGATCCATCAGTAAGAAAGTTAATATTTTTTGAATGAGACTTAGTAAAACTGCTGATTATTAAATTGAAATGCTGAACCCAACAGATGAATGAGGAAGCCCAAAAGTATGCGGACTACTTAGCGTCAACCAACAAATTCGAGCTGAACAGGAACTCGAGATTCATTGGAAATATTGCTTCCAGTTTTAGGAAAAATCCGGAAGATGCAGTTAAAGATGCTGTCGGGCGTTGGTACGATGGCGTTAACTATTATGATTTTAACAATCCAGGATTCAGCAGACAAGCAGGCTCATTTACAGCTGTAGTGTGGAAGTCTAGTTCACATATGGGAATAGGCGCTGCCTGGAATCAGTTTCAAAATAATTGGATCATAATCAGCTACTACGCTCCTAGCCCAAATCTGCAGGGAGCATTCAGAGAAAACGTCTTGCCATTCAGTAGTTAATTGTTTAGAAATGCAGTTTCTCGGAAATTTTGGAATCTTAATTTAATACTATAACCACTTTGTCGCAAAATATTTCTCTTAACGCAAATTCGATTTTTACAAGAACTTTCGGTGAGTAATGTAACATTTTAACATTTCAATTCAACTGATACAAATCAGACTTACAGGTAATAATATAGCGCTTTAAATCGCTATAACAAGATTTACCGATTCCTTTCGGAATCTGATGTGTATTTCACATGTTCGAATAATAAAACTTTCTAATATCATTAAAAATCAAGGTTACTCTTCTAAAAATTCCCAGTCACATCTCCCACCTTCATCCGACCAAGTGCAATAATGTTCCATATAGTTCATTCATACGCGTTTAATTTACTTTTCTTTATTTTTACGTGCATAAAAACGCTTTCAAATACACTTTCCATGAGAAAATGCTTCATATTCAATGTTTTTATTTAGATGAAAGGGTTTTACGTACATTTGACGTTTAGAAATCATCCTACCTAAAAAAAAATACAAGTTTAAAAAAAAGCACTTTTGCTCAAAAAGATTTGAAACCTGTACCACACTATATAAATTTTTCTGAAAGGTTTTTAGGAGATCATGTTCACGGTCAGATAATGCTATAAAAAGCAGGGGTAAACCGAATTTATCGGAAAACAAATTGAATAATATCAATAATATCAAATATGCCTGCTTTTCAAAATCATATATGTACCAAATAACTAAAATACACATATAGGGCAATATTATAAATAGTTGAACAACATGCAACAACATAATATGTGACGCAATATATTCAAAGATGGTTCAAGAAAATCAAATTTTTCAGATGTGAGTAGTGAGTGGAGTGGACGTACTTAGTATCCTAATTTTCTGTTGCAAAATAAATGAATCAAATCAAAATTGTCTAACAAACCATCTCATGCGTGAAGTTAATAAGCTAAAACAAACACGTTAGCCTGCTGCTCATGGTGGAAAGGAAGCTAAAAATGAAATAGACGCTTCTGCACTACGCTGCGCTGCTACTGCCTACGCACGTGTAGTTATTCAATCAAACTAGGGTTTTCTGTGGAAGAAGCAGAGTGAAGGAAAGCCTTGCTACCAGCAACAGTATGAACTTTGCTTGAATTTTTGCATGAAGAATATTGTTACTCATGCTAATTGCACACACGTGTAATTTTATATTTACAAATCTAAAAAGAATCTAAAAACGCACAAAAATCATTATCCAATAAAAACTATGTATCTACAAATCCTGGCATGGAGCAGCTGCTGAGAATTTTCGATAACATTTTCTGATTTTGCAAAAAATAGCCATTTTATTAAAATAACAAAGCAGCCGACATGTGCCAACATTGGAATTTGCGCATGCGATGATCACGATAATTTTGGAATTGATGACCTAAGCCACAAATAGGAAAATTGATAACAAGCAGGTCGCAGGTATATAAAACCTGGCGATGGACAATAAGTTTACTTCAGTCTCAGTTTCAACTTTAACCCACCTATATCACAATAAAATAACAACACTCATTAGAAACCTGTTGTGCATTTTTATTGTTTTGGAGTTTCCACATAGTAGCAAGCCCGTATATAGACATATCAAAACTCCATATCATTTGGACAGAAAGCTGATTTTATTACTGCTCATAAAATCTCATAATGATATTACGTGGAGTAGATTCATCTTTCACGTTTTTTACATTAGTCTAAAAGTTGTGGGTTGAAGCCGGGGTGCATCACGACGTTTTTTCGGTTCTTTCTTGATACGTTCATTTAGATCATCATTTCATTTCAAAAGGAAAGTCGGTAGGGATAAGACACAGTCACATTTGCAATTACTCACCAGTTGTGTAGTGACTCAGGTCAGGGTATTTATCACGACGCTCCAGTCTGGTTTATTTAGGAAAACAAACATGAAGTCGTTTCCAGTGTTTGGCTTCAGAACAATTCTCACGATTTCAGTGACATTTCTTTATATTTGTGTGAGTGTGACAAGGGGAGAAGAACTAAACTTTTATGATGACGACAGTAATGTTTTCACCCTGACTATAACGGGTGGATGTTACAATTTTAAACCCAAATGGGACAATCGAGCTACTGCGATTGAGGTCGATAATGGCTGCTATAACGTTTACGAAGGATACAATTGCCGAGGTTCGCAGCTCAGGGTTCAGCGTGGATCTAGAGGAATCGGGGACTTGAAACAGCTAAACTTTGACAAGATTATTAGCTCGGTGAATTTGTGTTCTCCTGAGGTATCTGAGCAAGCAGCGAGCACCAGAACTGGTATGACTGAAGTTAGGAACAGTGTCCAAAATTCCATTCGTGTGTCAAGGGCCAGCTTAGAAGGTATAAATGAGAAATTCATTGCAATTATTATCACGACTGAATCCATTGATATTCATATGGAATATTTAATGTAATATGATTTATTGAATTGAATTCTTGCAGAAGTACGGCGTGTTGGTGTCGATGAGCATAATAAGTATCGTCTCAGGCATGGCGTTCCTCTATTGAAAGGAGACGAAGAAGTAAGAGAAAGCAATAAAAGGGTAAAGTAAAATCAACTCTTAGCATCCAACTCACATATTTCCTTTCATTTTTTCTTGTAGTTACATGACGAAGCTCAAACATACGCTGAGCAGTTGGCGTCAACTCACAGGTTTGAACCTTCAAGAACTTACAGATACGGGGAAAATTTGGCTACAAGCTTTAGAAGAAACAAAGTGGAAGCTGTGAAGGACGGTATGTACACTTAAAACGATTGAACTCTAAAAGATCCAAGCATTGCACTTCTTGAAACCCAAGTTATAATAAATGCCCCATGTAATTTTTATTGCAGCCATCAAAAGATGGTACGATAAAATCAAGAACTATGATTTCGAACGCCCAGGCTACAATGTGGATGGAATGCCGTCTGGTAATTAGAACTGATTTCGTTTTTTATACTGACGTCAGCTTTCATAAACTTTAATAGCAATCATTGCAATTTATCATCATGAAAATAGACTAAGGAAAATTTGGACTTGTTTTTAGGATCTTTTACTGCACTAGTATGGAAAAACACGACAAGGCTTGGCATGGGAATAGCGTGGGATGAAGTGGAGGAAGCATACATCGTAGTTGCATTTTATGATCCACAAGGTTTGGAATCTTCAAAACTTTTGGAAGTATGTAGGTTTTCAAATACGAGATAAACCAAGTCGTCATGTTCTAATATGTTGCTTTGTTGTTTCCAGCTCGAAGAAGTCAGTTCAGGGAAAACGTCCCACCACCAATCATTTGAACATGTCCATCATCTTTTTGCAGCGTTTATTCTACTTGGAATGTTCAATAGTCTTGTTTGTAATGAACGTTTTCCGGTGCTGCTGAGCACCTGAAATTGCGTGTTTGACTGTCGGTCGGGTGAAACAGCAACGATGCAATGCATGCAAAATTATATAGTAATTGTATAATATTTTACTGTAATAATTTGCATATACATACATACTTTTATTGGCCATATACCACGCGATTGAGAGATGATGTGATGCCGATCATGAGAGACACTATTTTGTAAGTTGCGAATGATGATGAATTTGATGATAGGAAGCAGAAGGTACTTACTCATGAATGAACATTTTATTTTTAATTAACAAGACTAACTATGTGTAACGTAATCTTAAGAGCAATTACTATGTCCTTCCAAGTAAAATAACGCACTGAATAAAACAATAAACCTAAGATATTATATAACTTTAACTCATTTGAAACGACTTTTGATTTTTTATTTGAGATATTATATTCACCTACATAAATGGAGATAACGGTAATATATAAACTGTTTGATACTACTTAGCATTTGAATTAACGGGGCAAGAAAAGATGAAAGTCTGCAACTCTGTCTTAAAATTCATATTCACATTACATACATACAAGCAAGTCCTATGCCGGACAGAAACATGTTACCTTAATCTCCAGAACAGAACACCTGCATATTTCATGATTCATTAAGACATGAGGATTACTGGCAAAGCGTCTCCACGTTTTAATATCGTTGAACATTTGTCACACCAGATGTATTCTAAAGTGTGGAATGAAATGGTTCCAAATGTCAATCACCAATAATTCTGTGACTTATTTTATTAATATGTATTTAAATGACTGTGCACATCTATACATAGTTTGTATTTATTATGGAACATCTGTAATCACTTCCTATAAGTTTAAAACAGACTGTAAATTTATTGACTATTAATTTTTTCTCATTCTCATTACGGTTGTCACATGCATTAAAAAGAAACGTTTACTTCTGATTCCCCTTTATGGCTTTCTAAGGTACTTTTTGTGTCTTTTTTCAATGCTAACTTTTTATTCTATGATGCAATATGATTTGCTCGAAGCAATAATGGAATTCTACTAGAATCAACTGGATGCCTATTTGTCTTGAAAGGTTTTTGGTATAAGGCATGTGAGATGTTTCATAATTAATATATTTTATGAGGTGGCCACTGATGCGTGAAAGATCCAGTTCATCCAACTCAAGTCACAAGATGTGAAGTGTAACGTTCTTCTATAAAATCCAAGTTAACTTCTGCCCGAAGGCACTAGTCAGATTTCGACTTGAGATTGGGACGGAGTGTTGTTAAGTAGTTATCATCATAATGAGTGCTATAGCCTGTTTGCTTCTTGTGGCGTTGGCCATCTCGGCCGGTGAGTTTTTCTTTAGATTCTTCGTGCAATAGTGCTAAATCTTTTCAGTTTTCTTTTAAATGGACGTGACAGTTTTAACATTTTAAAATATATTTTATTGCAGATGCTGGTATGATGGGAGGACCTCCAGGGGGAATCGGAGGGGGACCCCCAGGAGGGCCAGGTATGGGTCCACCGCCATTTGTGCAAGCTATCATAGCTTCCAAAGGAAAACCCTTCGCAGGAGGACCCCCAGGAGCAGCCGCCGCAGGCGGTCCACCAGGAATGGCAGCAGGGCCCCCACCTTTTGTCCAAGCAATTATTGCCTCCAAGGGCAAGCCTTTTGCTGGAGGACCACCAGCTGCTGCAGTAGCTCCACCCGCTCCAGAGCCCATTGATCTTGGACCCCCGGCTTACATTCAAAGTTTAATCGCCGCAAAGGCTCTGGCAGCCAGTCCATTCCTTCCCCCAACAATTGCATTGGGACCACCTCCATTTGTTCAGCAACTTATCGCTGCTAAAAACGCAGCAGCAGCTCAAGAAGCGGTTGAGGAAGCTGCTGCTGCTCAACAATTGGCAGCGCTGTACCAGGTACCCTCAACCACATATTAATTATGCCTATGTAGTTTACACTAGTCTAGTCGTTTTGCCATTTTACATGTAATATTTTGAATTGACAAATTAACATCGACATTGTATGACCGATGAATAAAAACAAGCATATCGAAAAGAAAATGTTGCTTTCCCACAAAATTCAACTTGCTTTTTCATTTCTGCATATTCATAGACTGCTGGTGTGGCTCCGGCTCCGAGTCCAACACTTAATGCAACACCCCCCGCTGCTGCTCTTGGTCCACCTCCATTTGTTCAAAACATTATTGCACAGAAGGCATCGCCATCTGCAGCTTCACCAGCTGCAGCAGCGCCACCAGACTGGATTCAACAACTGATACAATCTCAAATTGCCAAGAAAGCTGCGGCTAAGCTCCCACCTAGCATTTCTTCATTGTTGCCACCACCCCAATCAGCCCCGAATGCATCTGTGGCAGGTCCCGCTCCCGTTGGACAACCCGGTCCTGCAAGAAGAGATGCAGTAGCCGATGGAAATGCACAACAACCTGGAGTTCCGGCACCACTCCCAGGACAATACCCATTCCCTCCGAATCCATATGCAATGCCATCGCCGTATGGACCTATGCCCTATCCAATGATGCCTTTCTTTCCACCAATCCCAATGTGGAAGTTAGGTTGATCACCTTTTCAAAACTGCGAACGAAAAAATTTCTCATGCAACATGCAAATATTTCAATCTCTCCTGAAGACTGTATTATAAAACATTTCTGTTAATTGTTCAATCTCATTTTCTGAAACACAGCAAATTATCTTTATGTCATGTCTGTGTGCATAATCATGTGAAAGTACCAAGTTTCCTTTGATAGAAACTTTTTTAACTTTCTCGCATTTGGAAGGAAGGCTTTCTATAAACAATAAAATACAACTTATATAAAATTTAAAATGAAAAAACATTATTTTATAACTTCCATACTATTATTCTTAATATACATATTATTGGACGACAATTATGAATAAATTACGCTTGAAGCTGAACTTAAAGAACACTCATTTGGATAGTGATTTGAGAATGATATCTTCATAAGAGAATTAACATTTTTCTTTGCCATATGTCACATTTTGTAATTCGGATTAGATTATGATCATATCAACCAATCATATCATATTATGAATTCAGCATCACACTTGGTAATCTACTCCACTGACCAATTGCAGTTATGGCTTTTCATCTGTATTGAAGGCACTGCAAATACCAACTTTTCACAGAGCTTTAACACACACAACAGCAGTACTAAACGAAAAGTTACCGAAAAACTAAAAGAGAATTTTTAATAATTATTATGGAAGGACAAATTAAGGTAGTCTTCATGTGTGCTCTGCTAGTGGTAGCTGTTGTTGGTGAGTATACGGATAAACAAGAGCTTTATTAAATTTGACAGATATCAGATAGAATGCATAATTTTATATACAATGTTACAACTATATATATATATACCTACCATATTACGTGATCAACAGGTCTGCCACCTCCTTGGGTGCAAAAATTAATTTCTGCAAAATCTGGAGGATACTCTACGTATCAAACAGTCGAAACAACCACTACCGAGGCACCTTCACCGATTGTCGTTTATACCGTAATGGTGATTCAACCGTCTCCTCACCGGGACAAACCCGTACAGCCAATTGTTACTCCGACTTTCCCAAAATACTTTTCAAAATGGAAATATTAAATCAAATAGTCATTGAGTCGTGGTGATACTATGCATCTTCGCTCTTATTCATTGGTGTTTTAAAATATTCGATTGTTGTATTATTAATGTCTTTTTATTAATATCATACTTAATAACGAAACAAATTACTTTTCATTTGCTTACGTTTGTAATAAGACGAGACATGAGGTACGCCATAATCACAGTAAAAACTCATTATTGCATCTATGTAGTTTTCATGGACTTTTTCCTTTTGTCATTTTTGCATTCACATGATAAAACTAAATAACAATATTATCTCGAATAAATTATTGTAAAAGATCAAATTCTGAAACTTCTAAATATACTGTACAGCTAACAGTGCATACATAATTTTTCGTTCCAGTCAAATATTTTAAACAATACTTTTGACCAGTGTAATTTGATTAGTAACATGCTCTGACTAAAACATAATATAAAACGCATTTTTACAAAATATGATTGTTGAAAAGTATGGAAATTATGTGGTTTGTTTATGAAAAGACTGCTCCACAATTACAGCATCTTTTTTCTCTGCAGAGCAAGCAACACAGAATTCCTGGGGGAAAGCACAGAATTGCGCATAATATTCCAAGGCAGCTATAACTATCTTCAAGCACTCCAACCTAAAATTGAATAAATAATTCGAAATTAGTACACGTTTTTTTAAAGGTTTACAGAAATATTGAGGTATTTTTAATGCTTCATTGTAATTTACCCGACATGATGGGCATCCACCAACAATTATAACTGAAAGAACAAAATGTAATAATTTTATCAATAATTTATATAAGGTATTAATACTTTCATTGACACTGGAAAATAATTTTAATAAACTATTTCTGATGGCATAAGCTTACTTTGCGTGGGCGGAACGGATACTTGTTCTACAACTATCGTTGAACCATAGTTAGGCGGTGGTGGTGGAGGCACTGAAGGCGTCCAGCCTGCAGGGGGCGGAGCAAAGGCACCACTATAATACGGAGGCGGATTTTCATAATGTGTAGGAGCGGCTGTTGTAGTTTGGTAGGCGGATGATTGGCCAGGGTAGGGGGGAGGTTGATCTCCAATAAGTGGTTTCTTATCCATAATGAATGTCAGTTACAGCAAGATATTCAGATACATACCAATTCACTAATTCATTACTTGGGAATATAAGTACACACTTTTAAATTGCATACTATTATTTCACAAAGTACATCTATAAAATAATCCTCAACTTTAAAAAATTGACTGATTAAAACTTAAAGATTGATCAGACTCGTTCGTCGTAAGAAGAAGTCGGGCTACAATAGTTCCATTAGTAATCTCGATTTTTTTTTTTGCTTTCTCATGTTCCTTTATGTATTTGAAACTACATATTGGATTCTTTCTCCAAACAATACTATAATTCAATCAATCATGTACAACCAAATGACTCCCATTAGTTCAGAGATCCGCACTGTTAGTACAGATGTACGTACTTAATTTGTGTTGAGAGCTTGTTAGAAAATTGATGCGCATAACTGGAAATGTGTAGTTCTCATAATTTGATGGATTATATTGTTGTTATACAACGTGAAAACGTTTTGACGATGTAAATGTAAGATGAGTGTGACAGAGCCATAACATAATAAAAATGATGAAGTGTTTCTGTATGATCACATGAACAATTCTAAGCTTCTTTACAAATATAGGAATAGGAACACAAGTGCTAATCAATAATCATGTGATTTAACTACGCTTATTGCACTATACACAAAATATCTCTTATTGCAGAAGGTTTGAGTTGGGGATGTGGATTCTAATATACTTGGGAAATTTTATAATTGTATGTTGTGTAAAAATAATGTTCTA
>JAQIXW010004649.1:0-11292 GCA_034700685.1 Willowsia buskii
CTAACCATATCTAAGATACTCAGTAACTCAAACAACAATACATTCTGCGAGCTGCATGATGTTATGATTTATAAGTTTGACGTAGAAACCTCAATACTCGAAATCAAGATTCATTACATTATCCATATTCCATTAGACATGAGTCTTGCCAGTCATGTACATGAATGGATGATTGAATTGAATAAAAGAAGCTGTGTACATTAAACCAAATCAGACATCATTCATGATTCATAATTTTCTTAGTCAAGATAAATCTGGAAATTTTGCAACATTTTTTTTTCATTTTCTCAGAACTGTGGTATTATATATCATATTCGTATTTAATACATATATCCTTGAAGATTGTTATCTCAGTTTGAAATTGATTTGTATCATATGAACCAAATATTTGAGCCATTTACAATTTCCGACATCCTTAAATTTTCCTAACAAACACGGAAATTTTTTAAACTACCAATACCATGCCTTTATCCGCTCATGAAAGTTGCTGAAATGCATACAAATTCACAGGGAAAATATTATACTCACTTTGCCTGTATAACAAATAACGATGGCTCCTAGTCCCAGAAAAATGAATGAACGGCTGCGGCTGTTCGGAATTCTGAAACTAGCCTGACAAACATTGTATACAATTTCTTTCCCTTGTATGTAGCGTGTTCTCATTCATGAATGAAAGATTGAAATCTGCTTTATGGAAATAAATGAATGAAAATGAACCATACATAAAATATGTAAGCAATGCATACTTAGACACAAAAAATGGATCTTTGCACGTATGCGAGGCACAAGAGTATGTCTATACAATTCTTACATACATACTAGGCAAATCTGTTTGCAGTTTGCTATACGCTGTCTATGCTGTAAAAAATTAGTTTTTTTCTTTCATTCAATGCACTGTTTTTTGTTAACGATGTGCATAGTACACACACATGACATTGGTTTGGTCTTGGTGGATACACCACTTGCCTTATGGTTTGTTTTGAGCACGGCAATACGGTATGAATTTTTTGGAATTCATGGAATTCCCCTTTCATTGATCGTGTTGACTCAAGTCAAGACAGTAACTATGAACAGATTGGAAAAATAGCATGTTCATACGAGTAGTGTAAAGTTGAAAGTATTTCAACATTCCTCGGTCATTCATACATTTTTGTTTTAGGTGAGTTTGCTAGTAAAATATGCAAAGCCAAGGACGAATTTTATATGTGCGTAGGTAATAACAGTAGAGCTAATATGTAGTTTCTAGAATGTGTCATGTTTTTGTATGTTATTTTGGCTAACGAGCGAAAATGAAGGAGAAAATTGTAAAATGGAGAAAGGTTACGAATATTTTGCACGATGATGTGTATATTATTTCGTTTATCAGTTCCACACTAAATTGGTTATATAAACGGAAATTCGCCCATAGGTTAGGTAATTCTATACTAACGTATTTAGTACTGATTATCATATCTCGCCAAATACATCCAGACAATTTCATAGTATGCAGCATAACATCCGATTGATTTCAGAGAATCTGAAATTTAGTTAAAGCATACGTATAGCACTTATTCATTTTATGCACCAGCACCATGTATTTCATAAAAACAATCGAAACAACAGGAAACCTCAAAAATTTGGTATTCAAATGACTTGATCATCAGGAAAAATTATGATTCAAATAGATTTCTTATCGTTTCTCCTATTTACGGCTCATTTAACAAAATTAGCAATCGCTATAAATATTGAGCTTTATGCATTTTATTACGTGACATCCGGTCGTCAAATGTGTTAAATGTTCACTTAGCCATTAATTATTCATTACTTTAAACTTGATGTTTTTTTTATTTCCTGTTTTTGCTTCATTCAGACATTTCCTGTGGAAATCATCCCCAACCTATACCTCGGAAACGCTGCCATCAGTGCAGAGCTCTCGATTCTGGAAAGGAATAACATCAAACATATACTTAACGTCACTCCTGACCTTCCTAATGTATTTGAAAACAGTAATATACGCTATCTTCAAATTCCCATATCGGACCATTGGACACAGTCTATGCTTAGCTACTTTCCTTCTGCCATCCAGTTCATAGGTAAGCTTTAACTATACATTTATTTGCATGTTTGTCGTTGTTTCATAAAAGAAGTGCATTCTATTGCATACAGAAAGTCATGAGAAGCATAGTTTCGGTGATAAAATGTAATTAGTTCGCAAGTCTCGAGTCAGGACTCAGGAGTCAGTCATGGTTCACAACTGCTTTAACCATATTTTGTATTCTTGATGAATACGTACTGCCTACATAAATGCATGAATGGTGAAATATGAAAACAATAATGTATCAAACAAAAAGTTTGTCTGTTGTCTAACCTTATACGCAATCGGAACTGGAAATGATGGGCTTTAGAACACCTACTATCGCGGCCTTTGACTTCCAGCAGTGTTGTTTCAAACGTCACTACGTCATTCACAACAAACCCGTCACCTTCATGTCATTAACTTTATTAACTGTGAATATGAAACCTTCCTCTTTTATACGTCATTGAGAAAAGAGATACAAAGATATACAATGTGATGTGTGGTTATAGTTTGTTCCAGCGTATGTTCGTTTCATCCTACTAACACCTTTTCGAAGCACACCTCAACTATACACACGCCTTCATTTTCAATTTCATCAACAGCTCAATATGAAGGACTTTTATGCTCCGAAGCTTCTTTGATAATGCCTGAAGAAACTGACGTAAATAAAATTCATTGGTTAAGGGAACGCTGGTAGTGGAGTATAGTATGACTTTTTAAGTGAAACATCATGAAAGAGAAGTTTCTCTGATGTGCATGCAACGTTGGATCAAATAAGTTGTAGGCGAAGATATGATGGAAGCAGTACTGAATGACGAAATAGGATTTCCTGTAGGTAGGAATACTAGTTTTACGTATACAGTTTGATATTGGTTCCTGACGCACAGTGTGACTTTTTATTTCTCCTTACCAATAACAATTGCACAAAAGTGCTACATTGGCGTATTTAAATTACATTCATACGGTAGTTTTACCTTTACGATATATAGATGAATAATAACGGAATGAAATTCATTTCAATTTCAATGCGCACATGCTTTCCCTTGACATCTTCATTAGTTGTAAAAGTCCACGCACTCCAAGTCAAAAAAGGAAATTATATATTTGGGAAGGAAAAAGTACATATTATGCTTTCTTTTTGCTTGAGAAAAGAAGCAAACTTCTTTCACCGGGGAAAACGTCATGTACTTTGGAGCTGAGAACTTGGTTAATCTCTGCTTGTAATTTTCCATTATAAATTTAAATGAAGTGGAGGATGAGCGAACTGCGTGACATAAGCCACACATTATTACTCTTCTAAGTACTTTTAACTGGAAACATATTTGCTGAAGAGTCACGTAAACAAACTTGAAGTTCTTCGAAATTTTGAATGTTTCATGAAAATTAGTACCAAAAACTATGCTATTGCTACTTGCAGTATAGATTTTTCCTGCATTCTTTTTTAAAATGCTAAAAAAAGTGTATGCATGTATAAAAGCGCTTACTTGCTCAAAATTACTCAAATAGTGTTTTCATTCTTAATTGCGCGCTTTTGTTTTCTTACAATGTACATATCATTAACTAAAACATTATTCTTAAATGTTAGGTGCAAAGGAAATGAATTTTTCGAAGAAAATAAAAATGTTTTTCAACAAAATTTAAAAAGTTTCTCATCTTTCAAAAAATCCGCGTGGGCTGGAAATCAAGCTCTATTTTATATAAGAGTTTGTCGAGTCGTGCATTAACTAATTTGGATAGATTCATCTTTTTCTATAAAAGAGGGAAAATGTTGTTACGAGAATACAGGAAAGTTCACCTATTAGATAGTTGTAAGTAGGCGTGCAATACAGTGTGAGTGTGCAAATACTTCAGCATGGAAAAGTGTCCATTATTGTTAAGATGATGCTTTGGATGAGTGATGACTAATGTAACCTTGAGCTAACTTTTCCAGCTAGGTTGAAAAGCATGAAAGCAATGAATCTGTGCTTGGGTGGATTTCTTTGTGGCGACGATAACGAAGCACGGTGCGATGTTGTCGTTGGGTAGTCGTAATCACATTAAAATTATTGCTCCATTTCTCATTCCAACAACTACTGCGCGTAAGCTCTCACGGTATAGTCATTAATCTGTATATTGCATTGGAGTTACTCATGTTGAAAGCTTTTATATTGGCATTCGTAGATATTTTTATTGCATTTAAGTGTATTGTGAATAGCGTTGATGGAAAAGCAAAAGCTCTTACATTATGCCGTGATTTTTCGTGTGATTTTAAAATGCATGAAAAGGATGAAAACACTAGTGCGTTTTCAAGGGCCTTCCATGAAGTATGCAAAATGATAAGTGTGAGCGTGTGCTTTCACCCAATTAGGGGGTTCCCACTGCTAGTCTTTTCATTCACTCTTATCCACTCTTTAAATTTGCTTGTGAAAGCTCCAGCGAAAAGGCTCAGGGTTTGTAAAAATAGGAAAATGAAAAGTCTTTATTAGGGAGGTTGAAAAGTATGAATTTTAGACATTATTATGTTTTTAATACGTGTGTAAATACAAACAAATAAAGGCTTATTGTTTGTTAGCATGATTGTGTAACATTCTCTAAATCGCAAATAAATTGTTCCGTCAGCCCACCTATACTTCGTAGCCTTCAACTTTTTATCAGTTCCGAAGTTTGTTTGTATGAAGGAAAAACATAAGCCTGTGTGTAGGCTGTTTTGCGTTTTACAAAATTATTACATACATTTATGCTTTTCATCATGTAGCAAAATAAAACAACATTCAACATGATAATTATGGGTGTACAAAGAAGTCTCAGGAAACCCCAGAGAACTTGTAAAGAAACAGCTACTTTTAGTATATTCTCTGCAGGGGCTTTTCGTAAAATCACGAGGATATCTGTTTCATCCTCCATACTGTAATGAAAGACAAGAGATGAGGTTGGTTGAGACTTTGGTTTCTTTGACTGTTTTAAGAAGTAATTTTGTGCATTTTATCTTATTCTCCTTTCTCTTCTTATATCAGTTTTATTTTATGAATGAAAACCTCATAAAAACAGCTTACATAAATACATTGAATGATTATTTTCGAGAATGATTTTGCTTGACGAAACTAAAAATATTACTTGGAGCTAATCCGTTTGTTTTATTATTGACTATTACTATTTTCTGCTTCGTACAGAGAGACTATACGACAGTCTAGGTAGTTCCAAAGTTGTTTTGTTACTGTTTACTCTCGAATAATACTGGTACATAATGCATTACATATTATGTTATGTGTGTATTTTGGTTTAGTAGACAACTCGGAAGTTTTTTTTACCACATGCTTATAAGTCATTAATAAAACAAAAAGTATGGTATATGCACGCAGCATTCTGATTGTGAGTTTACTAGTTCGAGGAAGAAGCATGATTAGGTTTTACCAACTTTGTTTAACTTTAAATAAACTTTCGTGGTTTTCTTGTCATGTTTGCGTCTATTTCATTCATTAATAGAAAGTGGGAACGTGAAAAATGATACATTTTCTAGTCATAGTCCACCACGCTTACCTTCATATATAATGTTCAAACAAAACCATGCTCGGTTTCTAATGACATGACATAGTGAATAGGAAACGTACACTTTGGATGAAATCCTACGCTCACACGTAGCTTTCGCCCCAGGTGAAAGACACAAACAAACCTGTATTCTTGAAAAAGCTGCTTAGCTTAGTACATAACCAGGTGGTAACTTTCACCATCTTAGGTGATGTATGCGAATGTACATCGCTATCAGGTAAATGAGATAACCATTATTAGGTTCATATGCTCAGAATCCGTGTACCTGCTACCTACTTGTAAGGAAAGGAAAAGATAAGCTTCATGTGTAGACAAACGAATACAGTAGAGCATCTCCATTAAAACCACATCGATCCTGGGCTACTTTGATGAAGCAAAGAATTTATCTAGTATGTCTATATATGTTATACTTTTAGGCACTATCCTCACATCCACATCTTACTACAAACTTGGGAAAATGTGGTTATTTTCTCCATCTTAATTAAAAATGTATAATAACAAATGCATACCATCATGGTTTTCTCCTGGAAGCCAGGATTCAATGTGGGTATTTTTAGGTACAACGGCTCGAGTGAGACGTAGGTTTAGTTTAGCAAAAGTTTCCTGTGATTTCATCATTTACATTTGACTCACTAAGCGGATGTATTTCTGCTAATGCATTGTCTGGTCTGGTGTGTGGAAGGTGGCCTTGGAGCATTTTATGGGGCAATTAGGAAAGTATCTTAAAGTTAATGCTGCATGAAATGTGGGCTGTTTTGAAAATCCTCTTTCGAAGCGTTGTAGATTGAATGAGCTTTTTTCCAAGATGGGTTCAATAAAACTAAACAATTTACTTAAAGTTTAATTTTTTGATTATTCCTTTGGAAAGGTTAATGTTCATAGTTCGGAAGGTAACATCTGAACCCGCTTGGTCTGAATGTTGGTGTCACAACCAAGCCTACATTCTTTTAATCGTCTTAATTCAGTTGGGAAGACTTCAATTACTAAACTGCCCACACAGGTTGATCCAACTGAAATACCTTGTCCCTTATAAGTTACTAGTAAGCATTTTTTGCGATCTTTCCTTTTCACTCAACGACCAATCAATTCGGGTAAAAACCAAGAGTTAAATCTTTTCTTGAGAGTAAATATACGTCAGATCTACGGCTTCCGAGTAATTGCAGTAACGAGTGGGCTGCTCCAGGTTCTCGGAACTGCCTACACTTATTTACTTGATCTGTTTTATTGAAGCTATTATGTATCAGAAGCGTTGAGCATGGAGTATTTGAGATGGCATAATTTTTGAGGAACAGGATCGGATTGGTGGTGCAATATGTAGAGTACTACAATTGTTTCGCCCGGGGGATTACACAGCAGCTCAGATTATGTTCACGGTGCAGAGTAGGTGTGTATATTTGATGTACATACATAGATATATTCTGTAATAAACTGTGTGGGTGACCTGAGCTTTTCAAGTGGACAGGAAAATAGATCATTAAATTCAATTACAGCATGCATCTCTTATAACTTAAATGCTTCTTGGAAAATTGAAGTAGTAAAAAAATACTTACCAAACCCTCAGCTGAGCTTGTTTAAAAGAAAGTGAGATAATGGATAATTGAAGTGGTGTATGTATACTTATGTGGATTTTTCACTTTTCATGTAAGTTTTCAAGTCATGTAACGATCATAAATACTAGAATGCGCATGCATATTGTGAAGGATAATGCTTTCCCTCATTTTACTAATAGAAAATATGATAGCAACTTTAATAAAAGGATAATTCCTACCTTTGAGATTAATTTTTTTTATTCAAGTCCAACTCCAGACATAATAGATCATAATTAAGTGGAAAGAAATTCCTTTTGAACTTAATTAATTATTGATTGCACCTTTTGGTAAACAATGAAAATTTGTACCTATGTGTCGTGGTTTGAGCGTCTACTATTATTATAGTGTTCAGATAATACGGCCTTGTTCTGATTATCTGCCATGACATAGTGATATTTCTTTTATCGATCTCTTCATCAAAATAAAGTTTGGCTGAGCAGGTAAACTTTTCCGGTTAATGTAAAACGAACTGATGTGGTATTTGTGCGGTAACGCTGTACGTTGTTTTATACTGTATGTATACGTCGAAGAAAAACTCTGGTAAGTTTTAGTGATTGTATCGCCATCATAAAATATTTCTTTGTATAGATGTTAGACGCAACGACGCAAGTAATAATGAAAAACTCTTTGTGTACATGATTCCACGGATAATACTTTATTACACTCGGCAATAGTGTGTGACATTTATGCGAGGCCTTTTGTGTGTCAGCATGATTCTCTTTTGAGGTCATCCCTTATGTTGAGTTCCGTGTGGGCACACAATACTCAATAGATGCACCTTAGGTTACAATAAGTAGTAAAAGCGCCCTGCTGTGTACCCTAATTCACGATCCAAGCGGGATTTCACAAGAATCATTTTGTATTCCTTATCATCAATGAAGGCTTTGGAAACCGGAAACCCTGATATAAAAAATTCACGTACTTTCCCAAGTAAAATAATGGAGAAAGCAACCTAGAGAAAATTCCTCTCTTTTGTGCCACCATTATTCATCCAGATCTGGTGTGCTATCCAACTTATGAAAGAAAGTAAAGTAAGACGAAAAGTCACGTTATTTTAGCTAGATCGCAGCGAGATAGATGTGTTTATAAAGAAGAAAAATAGGTTGTAAGTTGCTTCCATTGTTCATCACATTATTATTATTATTTTGGATATATTATACTTATATATGGCCCTATACTTACATGTTGTCCAAAAAAAGGGAAAATTTTGGGAGAAAGTAATCGCACGTAAAACTTTCCTATGCAATATGGAAGGGAAATTGTGAAGAGCTTTTATGTTTTCTGTACGGTTTGAAGAAAAAATTGCTTTAGCAGGGTTATTTGATGTGCTACATTGGTAATGAATGACGAAAAGTAATTTAATTACTTGGCACGACTCAGTTGTCCCGTGTTGGTGTGATGGTATTTTCTAAGGTTCGTGAAATAGTGCTTTTTGTCTTGATTGATCGTTATAATCATCATCATAAAAGAAAGATGGAGAAATAACATGAGTTTTTAATGAAATAAAGTTATGTGATTGGTATTAAAGCGTAAATAAGCCAAGTCATTTCGCTGAATCAAATTACGGGCTTAAGCTTGCTTTCCACGTATACGCATTCAATTGGGTAGGCTAATAATTTTCTCATCAGCTTGAATGTTGGCTTTTTTATGCATGGTGCTGGCTGTTTACTCTTCGTATTATATTGTACATAGGCATTAGGCATATGAAAACACATAACATCATGCCATACTTGCGATTAGTTTAGTTGGTTGAGTCTCTGCCACAAATCGAGGAATTAAATTAGAGATAGCTGATATTTATTCATAAAGTATAAAATCCCCTTCAAATGTCACACTTGTGTGGGTGGATGAAACGGATTATAAATGTTTCTCTTGATTGCCACAACGAAGCAGCTATTTACTAAAGTGTGATTGCTAACAAAGTGTATGTCTTTAAGCATACTTTTGTATGTATATATTCGTAAACGAATGGTAATAAAACGGCACACTCGGGAATTACGTGAAGCATACATTGTAAATGGAGATAGAGATTTTGTCGTTGCTGTTGTAAGCATGCCTTGTAATACGACTATTCCCAGTCAAGTTATTTCTTTGCTTGCCAGCTTACAAGATAAAAACTCTGTGTGTGTATTTGTTTAGCTTAAATATTGCAAACACAGATAAAACCTTTTCACATTGTAAATTGCTATTTGCCATATTTCCTTTTTCCCATTCAACATGACGAACTATAAAGTAGGAAAGTTACAAAGAATAAGGAATAAGGATATATCTTGCTGGTTGAGAAAGTACTCTGCAGTGGTATCAGTATTAGACTAGGTTCAAGCAGCAGCGGTGGTAGCAGTTGAAAGTTTTCTATTGATTACTTTCTCCCTTTCATATTCCGTATCCCCTCCTCCGCTTTCTCTCTAAGAGCAGTTCATTCCCTCCCACTCACTTCTCACTTTCCTTTGCCGACGCTGCTTTAGCTTTAACAGTCTCAGACCTTCAACTAGCTATGTGCATTTTATACACATGGGTATATATGTACGTATAGATAAATAAGACGATTACTTCAATATAAGGTTCATTCATTCAACTTGGAGATACTCTTATCAGCTGCCTTATTGCTGCTTTACCTTCTGCACTATACCTTCATTCATCGTGCCTATGTATGCTTTGAGTATATATGTACAGCGATTCTATGAAATACAACTTGTGTTTTCTTTATCAAAGACGGAAAACCTTGAAACCCGGATGGAGAAAGGAAATAAGTTTTTGCTTTCTCTCTTGTTTTAATGGAAATCAGGAAAAGGATGTAGTCATTGAGTATATGTGCTACTCACATGGATAAGAAATGTTTCCATAAAAGAAGAAATATGAACAGGCATATTGGCATATAATCATATGAAAGAATTCAAAACACTGCAATCCCTTTTCCTTTTTACTCAACTGTTTGCCTCAAAGGAAAACAGCAACACAAGTATGTATGATATTTGTAGCACTCCAGAGGATTTTCTGTGAAGTCGTTGAGATTGAGACTGTATATATCTATATGTATAGACGTAATATGGATATTGTATGTCCACATGGAAAATGCAGTTTCATTGAGAAACAGGAGGATTTTTTCTGACTTGACAGCAACAACTCTACTGGCTGGCGAAGGCTTGTCCTTCGAATGCGTGGGTGGGTGGCGGTTGTATTGTGTATGTGTTAGTGATAGAGGGAAAGTGGTGTGATGGGACTTGGGGGAGAGAGTATATAGCTTGTCTCAATGAAACATATGAAAACCTTATATTCTTTGATTACATAGATGTATTTGATGTATGTATGTAGATGCCGATTTTGTGCATTCATGTTCCAACTAGCTGCTTTTTGCCTTGTGTATCATTACCATTCCCGTCTCCATCCACAGTTATGTAGATGTTATACTGGCAGAGTATTATAGATATATAATGTGAAAGCGCAAATGTAATAGCTGAAGAGAAAATGATTTTGCTGTTTGATTGTTGTTTTAATAGGCAAAATTATAGCGATAAACTACGTCTGAATACTCTGTATGCATGATAGAATATTTGAATATTCAATGGGAGAAATTAAAATGTAGAGGTGTCTGTTCACTTCACTGTCATCATTAAATTATGGATGAATGAATCATTTGTAGTGAGTAATGTCACTTTTCAGCTCGGTGAGTGCATATCCATGTATAACAGACATCATTATTAAAAAAGAAAATGATTTTTTGGTGTTGTAGGATGGATGTAGGAGTTATTGTCATTTATTTTTTGCATTTATCGTTCGTCAGTTCGTTAACACTTAGCGCTATCACTTTATGGTAGAAATAAATCTTTGATTGTGATTCGCTTATTATGACTATCAAACTTTAGCCAGTGAAGCTAAAAATTACGAATCATTGGACCGACTCATATGTATATAGTTTATTGCTATATACAAATAAATTGGGACACATATTTAATGTATACTATCGGATGGAACATAAATATAAATGTTTCCCAAACGGGCTCAGTATTTTGAAATAATGTTGATGTTTGCTGTTCACTGGTTTTTGGGTTTTTCCACCCACTCATTTGCAGTCAGCCAAGCAAACTTTCTTTCTTGCTCTTTTCCTATATTTTCTATCCATTA
>JAQIXW010004650.1:0-11291 GCA_034700685.1 Willowsia buskii
AAATATTTCATTGGCATGAAACGCCGAATATGAGAGACAGAAAATCGACATAATACTCTTAGCTTTCTCTAACTAGCTTTTATACATGTAATTGATAAAATACAACTGAGGATTTACTGTGGTTTCCGAAGAACATGCTTTCCCCATTCACTTTTAGTCAAACAAAAGAGTAAATAAACCTAACTTCCAGTTTTAAAAATAGATCATAAAAACTCCTGGAATTCTCATCAAAGGATATTTTAAAGACCACCAACTCTGATTATTAACTTCCGACTAAAACTATTAATAGCATTTACTTCGCTTTAATGAGGCCAAGTTATTTTTTACGTTTCTAAAAAGACACTGATTGTTTTAAAACTTCAAACAACGTATTACCGTTTATGTTAGAGGATTTAAATAGATTTTCAACATAAAAATATGGTAATATGGACAATGCGGTAATGCGTCATCATGCTTGTTAGTGAGTTTAGTCACAAAATGAGAGATTAGCATTCATCTTCAAACTTGATCGCTTAAAACATTGTTTAAAAAACATTTGTGGGCGCCCATTTTCCGCACAATTTCCAAAAAAATCGAATCAATCATTCCCTACCATTTTGCCTTGTATCTATCAAATGTACGCGTATAATGTGTCAATATTATTATCGTCCCATATATTTGAAATGCTTTAAAGTACAACTAAAACTTTCTATCCGGACGAAACAACCTGTTCCAATGCCAAATTCTAAGATCCTCATCCAAAATTCCGCCATCATTATCGCCCCCGAAAAAATACTTGCATTATTTATTTAATCCAATCACGAGAAGATGAGCTCCCGCATTTTCAATGAGCAACCCTCTCCCAGCCATTTTCCCCTTTTATGCTCCAAAATTCAATCATTACTCTGCTGGTCACATAATTTTAGATTCCAGTTGTTGGTTTTTTCTCTCTGTCACATATCCTAATCATTATAACGGAAAGCATCATACTCACAGACTAGAAGTATAAGAGCAACATATTATTTGACATGAGACGTGAGCAGAGCTCACGGTCCTATCATTACCACTAACGAATAAAGGATGGCCTGCCGTCTACAGATATTCCCATGATCAGATTGAGCGCTCACACAAGCCAAACTTTTGCTGATGTCAGATTTAAGCAGCTTACAGAACAGATAAAAATGACAACGGTGAATCGAACTTTCCTTGAAAAAAAAAATAATCACGAGCCATTGCATTGGTCCATATAAAAAATAGAGCTAAAGCAACATTTTTGTAGGCTCAAGTCCAACAAGAAGGTGATGTGTAGGTAATAGACACATTATATTACTCGCTCTAGTTCAAGAGAACGAAGGATCCCATAATATTTACGCTTTATATTGCTAACATGCTAGAAAAGTGGCATTGTTACTATGGCACAATAAGAAGAGAAAAAAAAATATTTGATGTAATATGCTCGTCTTAGCAACATTTTTTCGTTGGACTAGGAATTTTAATGGAAGTCCAACAAAAAACGTTACATTTCTTAGAAGGACATGCGATTTCCTTTTGTCAGCATTACCTTTCCCAAGCACGTCACACGTCCTCTCTTTTTTCATCAGCTTTTATTTGCTTTCTTCAAAAGGAAGCCCGTATAACAGATGAAAGGGGAAAGTAGTGAATGCGACGTCGTGACAGCAATAGAATGTTAGGTACGTGTACTATTATTACTATTGTATAAAGCTCAGGTTGTAATGAGGCGACCAACTTATCACTCAGCCTGACAAATCTTTATTATTTGTCATGTGTAATTATTTTGACGATAAAAAGGCCACGTTAATAATGACTACACGAGTGGTCCACCATATGTCATCATATTATCTCATCTTCCTTATGGGGATGACGTATAAGTTGGAATGAAGTATGCATGTATGTTATGATATTGTAAAAAGCTATATAAATACCTCTATGCCTTGAAAATCATTAAGGATATAATTCAATACGAAAAGAGTATTTACTTAAAAGTGCGAGAACGCGCGCAGAGGCTGGAATCCACCACTTTGACTTGGAAAGAGGTGGCAAGCTTCTATCAGCGGGAGGAAATTGTCGTATTGTCACAAACTGAGTTAGAGTCCTGACTAGCATTCGTAAGCGGCCCACTTCAAGCCTGCAATAAATAGAGAAATAGACAGTGAAACGATTAGCTTGGAATTGGACGGGCAATTCTAATTCCCAATTACTTCATTCCTACATTTTTAAAATTAGATTAGGTTCTTCATTGCTACACGTAATTATCATATCATGCGAGACGAGAGATTGTTTATGGTTGCTTGCATTTTCGAGGTAACTGATATTAAATTTGGGAAATTATTCCTCGCAACAGAAAATCAAATATAACTATCCGTTATACGAAGACTGCGTTTCATTTCAGTAATTTTGATGGACATAACGGAAAATCATAATGCGCGACAAAATCGTCATAGTCATAACCGAATTAGAAAATAAACAGAAAAATGAATGCAGAACTAAAGAGCTTCAGAATTTTGATTTTCCGTCGACAGGAACAAATTATCCGTCATAATATTCCGTTATGCAATTTGTTTCCACTTACGTTCTAAACCAATGGACGAGCATCTGATGGTCTGAATTAGGTAAGGCAGTAATGTGTCGTAAAACATGAGCTAAAACTGTGTATGAGGATTGCGCTGTGAATACTGGATTTTGAAGAATGACGAAGAGGGCACGTACTTTGTCTTTTATGTACAACCTGAAAGAATAATGCAAAAAATGTTTAATTAATTTTTTAAATTTTCTTTTCATCAATGAATAATTAATTACATAGAAAACTGAAAATTTGTTTAGTCATATAATTAAAGAGTCTCATTAGATTTTGTAGAGTTTTAATACATTTTGTTTTGCACTACAAAGACAACAGTGACGAATATGATGCTAGTAAAAATGTGTACAAAGTTCCAGCATTTCATTTTGTTTAAAGTCTTTCGTAAATCAAAAATCGCTCTTAACATGTAGTTTTACTGTTTGCAGTTTTTCATGATGGCTGAAGCTCGACAAATGAGTGAATACTTTTGGTTGATTATAGTTTAAGAGAGTATTCGATTTTTATCAAAATACAAATTAATGGACAGCGATTAACAAAAGATTCTGCGATACAACAGGGGAGTTTACAAACCCTCGAACTATCATTCATTTGCTTTTACACATCATGTTTGCTTTTCTGATGCTATTTGATCAGTAGAGTTTATATTGAACAGGTTAAATGCACATCATCAAAGCCATACAAAATCTATACAATTGATCTCAAGCTTCTTTAGTAACATTTTAAAGAAAAATCAACCTATTTTTACGTCAAAAGGCTTAATGCAAGAGGAAAGGTACTTACTTTTGTTTATCATCAAGGAGTGCGTTTACTATCGATTTTAATACTGTTTTCTGCACAACAGTCGGCTGAGAAAAAAGAAAAGACATAAAAAATACTTCAATGAGATTCATGTCTTCGATTTATCATTGATCCTTCATAATAATCATAAACATAGCAACAGCATAAATAAGTTCAAATAATTCAAAAGAGAAAAATAATCATCGTAATGGCGCATTTTTCTCTTTTTGTTATCCAGCTTAGCATTTCAAAATGACTGATTTGCGTTCACTGGGTTGTAAAATGAAACCCGTCGTTTTCATAATAATTCTCTCGTTTCTCAACACATGTTCAACTTCTCCATTTGCAGGGACTAGGCACATAGGTGCACCGCGATGACTTTTTCTCTCTCAAATGAAAGATGACAAGGGAAAAAATTATTACCGAGTTTCTTAAAGCATCATTGACGGAATATATAAGTTCCATGTTCAGTTCCGGGTCCTCCATTAAATCCGTCGTCGAGTATTCTGAAGAGCCAGGGTTGTCCTTTGTAGCCTGTAGCTCATTTATTTATAAAAAAATACGCATAAAACATATGTAAATACTTGACTATACACTCCTTAGCGTGAGTATGTTCGTAAGTGAGAGGACAATGAAGAATGTTCTAGAATATGCAACCAATTTAGAAGAACGACAGATGATAAATTCCTGAGAAAAGTCTTTCCATCATAATAGCCCATACATAAGTAAGGCAATAATAATGGTAATAAGAACAACAAACCGGAGAACAAGCAGAGAGTGAAGGAATGGGGTAATAGGGAACATAATCGAGAAAATATTTTTTTCCCTTTTATCCGCCTTCTCCTTCGCCTCATTCCTGCTTTCTCCTTATAAAATCTTTTTTCCAATGTAATGAAAACATCTATAAGCTTTCATCTGCCCTCTAGCCACACTCATATATTATAATAGGTACACTCTTTACTTTCACCACTGCCACCGCTACCATAATAGTAAATAGTAGAGGGCCGCTTTCTCCTTTACATAAAATCTAAATATAGCCTTCTTTTTTTTTATCAAGATACCATTCTATTTCGTATTTGTTGGTACCTTAAATGTTGCACAAATATCAGCATACGTCTCAAACGTTCGGGAGTAAAATCGCATCAAATTGTTGTAGTTGCCCGTTTGAGTGGCTTGATTCACTGCTTGGCTGTACAGATAACAAACACAGAGAAAAAAAATCATTACTCTATTTACTGCTAAATGTGCACATTGTGTGTGTGCTTGTATGCATTTGTGCGGGTAGTAATAGAAGAAGCAGCGTGAGTGTGTGTAGCGGGTGGGACATCAATATTTGCATAGTAATATCTAGAGAAACAACATTATTTTCGCATGGATAAAAGACTCGCTCCTCTATATACCAACCACCATCACGTAATATCTCGGTTGAGCAAAGTTCAAAAAACGCGGTATAATAGTTGAAATCATAGTAATCCGAGGTAATGTAGCACATAAATATAAATATTATTTATAAATTTATTCCGCTTCCTCTTTTCGTTATTATGCCTTTTTGCTGATCTTGCATCGCATTCATCTCATCTCTCTATTTCCATCATTCTTCGTACTCTGGTCTAGCTCACATTACATTTTGACGAGGAGGATGGAGATGAAGTGGAGGAGAAAGCAACACCGGCCCTGAGGTGTACTATGCTGCTTTTCTTTTCTACTCTTTTTGCCTAACCTGGATTCCTAAAGGATCCCACATTTTCCGTTTTATTCAACGCACTGCCTCTCTCCCTAACGAACGAATGAATGAGGTTTCTCCGTAAATGACAGGAAATCAACCGTACTTATGTGTAACAATCATTTCACCACTTCCCTTTAATTATGCTAATTTGTCAATGTCGGGGCAATGTCTTCTTCATTAGATCTCCTTTAGTAAAATTTTCCACCGTCATGGCACTCCAGCAGCTAGCTCTGACTCTCCCAGTACACCTTCCCTTGTCAGAATTATAATCCTTCATGTCAGTGACAATAACGCATTGTCTAACCCAAGCACGATTTCCACTATCACCTTTCTTATCTCATCAAAGTGTGAAGTAGACTGCGTGTGATGGTGGAATGTGGATTGTCTTGAGGTAAAATTAGTTTCTCCTTAACTAACCTCTGCTTTGAGTGACAGTTCAGTTCACTACTTTTAACTTGTATTGTACTACGTATGCTGGTTAAACTGACTGTGCTATAAAGTGCATTGATAAGTAAGCAGTGAAAATCACAGGAAAAACTACACTGGAGAAAGTTAAAAGCAAGGAGTTGAGAAAGCTACAAGGAGAAAGCTGAAAAACTTACAGGAATTCTTCTCGAGTTGTGCTAGATGTTTCAGAGTATTGGGGTAAAACAAGCTCTCCGTCAGAGGATGAAGCGCTGCCGATTCCTAGCACACTGCCCTCATCTCCCGGATTTCCGTCGGATCTACCATCTTGCTCCTGTTTACATTAAAAAGAGAACAAACACAGTAGATGGTTTTCCAATTGTATACTGAAGACGATGACATGATTGTCAAAAGTTGTTTGTCTTATTTTTCCGATAACTATTGAGCTCAAATATTGTGTCGTCGTAGTACTATATGTGTGTCATTTTTACTTAAATTTTATAGTGCAAATACAATTATGTTATTAAATACCTTGGAAATTGGCGGGAGTGAAGTACAAGATCCTGTAGAACCTGGTCTCACCATTACACCGTTATTTACGTCAGGTACGCCAACGCTCAAACCTCCAAGACGACCAACCATAAAACTACCAAGATTTCCGGAACCATCCTGCAAAATTAACGTTTAATTAGAAACAGGACCAGAAAACTGGACTTTTTGAAACTTTCTTTTCTTCTGGGTTTACAATTATAAAGTCCTTGTGATTTTTTTACTTATGAAAACTCGGAACGAATCAATCGCGTACAATCCATTTACCTTACTTTGCCTAATGCACTAACAATAAAATCATCGTTTTAAATGAGAACTATTCAATGTCAACTTTACACTGCACTCCCTGTCCGAATTCAGGTGAAATGATAAGCTTCAAGCTCTCTCATTATCTATGCATATGCCAATTGCTAGAACTAATGGAGAGCAACCTAATTTTATAGATCCTTATTAAAAGCTGTGAAGTGTTAGATTGACGTGTGCTCTTAAACTGATCGTGAGTAATGGGATTTATCGTCTACCTCGGACTAAAAACTAGTACTCTTCCATACTTGATATTTGCAAAGCATATAAAAATATTCGCTCTATTTATCGCGTGCAAACTGTAAATATTTCATTGACTGCTAACAAAGTGTGCATTTACAATGTATACACTAAAATATATTCAGCTTTCATAAGCACGCCTATTCATTATGCTCTATGTACATAGCAGCTTTTAAATCCACCTCTCTGTTGCATATATTATGTACTCTGCTCTAGAAACTAGCATTATATTATATTACGACTTCACAAAACAATTATTAATATGAGAGTGGAGTAAATATTTAAGTGGAATAATTTCATGTAGCATCCGTTCGAAAGTTTCCTGGAGCAACACTACTAAAGCTAATAAAAATTGATAATAATAATAATAAATGGTTTCCAGTTGCGATGAATAATACATTATTATTACCATTCTCTGATTATTTTAACACGAGCAAATAATACTGCGCAGGAGAAGGTAAAGTTGGTACACAAGTAAAAGGCTTGAAAATCGTGAATAATTTAACTTTTCTGAAGGATAAAACACGAACGTTTTATAAGTCTGTTTAATTAAGTGCTTACTTAACCAAATAGCTGAAATCGTTTTGGCAATTCTATTATCTAAAAGTAAATGTTAATGTCATTCTATACTCTTATCTGATTTCTGATTTCTAGTACAAGGAACGTTGACAATTGACATCACAAAGTAATGCACCTTTTGTACGTGGTAATAATGATGCTTGTGCACAGATGTTTCGCAATGATTCCTGAATGCCTTGTGAACTTTCACATTTAAAACCTTCGCACTTCAAAATCTTCCTAAATGTTTTTAATATTATGCCGCACTAAGAAAATCCTTAAGTCGAGCAATGTTCATGTGATACATGCATGAACGATTGCTATCATTTGACCGAAAAAGAGACAGTTTTCAGCATTTGAGTACACGGTCATTTGATACTCGAATCAATTTCTTTTTCACCACTTTGTTCCATGCGACTACAGGTTACCATTTAAGTATATTAAATGCTTGACCTTCAACTATGGATGCATATGTATACGGTCGGAGTTTTCCAAATCAACACAATTCCAAAGAATTTTCTAGTTCACGCTTCAAAACTGACGTTTGATTGATTACTCGACGTCGTATTGACTTTGACAAGTGATATGAAGGAAACTTTTAACCTTGAGTACTTACCATCTCTCAAAAGCTTCTAGTTAACTAAGGATTTTTCCACTATTGACCTCACAACTTATTATAATTTTTTTCTCTAGTAGTATGTCTTTATTGATTTCCGATAAAGCACTTCCTCTCATTTGTTCGTTCCACAGTAATTTAGCAATTAATAATGCTCACCCTTTCCCACTTTCTTTCTTATTCTTAGGTACTTAATGCACGATAAGGATAAAATATAAATTGTATTTTAGATACGAACGTACAACAATCGGCAATCTCAAATGTCTCAAGGGATCACTCCTATCGTTGGGAACAGCTCGCAGTTGCGATTCTTGATGTGAATAAGTTGCCCCACAATAAGGGCATACCAGTCTTCTCCTCGATTCCACTCCTTTACTTAACGTCACCGTTACATGGCACGATGGACATGTCACACTGTCACTTCGAGAAGTATTTGAAGATGTGCCTATTCCGTTGGAAGCAGCTCCTCCACGTGAGTTATTACCGGATGTTGAGTTCGATTCATCAGAGTGGACGGCATCGGTCATCACCAGCGCAGGTCTCTGTTTCCCATTTCAACCAATTTAATTATTCCTTTTATAATGATCCGTCAGAAGAAAATGAAACAGCGCGTTTGCGACGTAAATAAAATCGCGCGTTTTATATCGCGAACGATGATATTCTCTTTTTTTCTACACAACCACTTAATTTTCTACTTTTAATAATTTAATTCCATATCACACCCTTACCAATACAATGAGTCGTGGCAGTGGAGGGAAAATTAATTCCCAATTCCAAGAGTTGCCCAGGTCCATCAGAGATGTACGTAAAAACGTTTGGAGTGAATTTTTTTGAAAGCTCATTCAATTCTGAAAGCGCTCCATTTTTTAAATTTCACCTACTGAAAATCATTATTATTTTTTCAAATTCTTCACTTGAAAAATACTATTTCTTCACTAAAAATGATACTATATGAATATCCTGAGACTATTGACTAGCACTACGGGAATAAATATTCCAACACACTTCCACACAAACAAGACATCTATCCAAGCTAAGAGGCTATTTTGATGACATCCGTATCCGTCGAATATTTCCTATGCAATATATTTTTAAAATCTCTTGCCTCGTCTATTGACACGAAGTGTATCTAAATATACATGTAAACTCCCGATGTCGATGTCGTCATAAAGCTCGTTGATTATTTTCATACTGAATTATTATTACAGACAGGATCGTAAGCAAACTGCCTACACACTCAGACAGGAGAAAACTTTTCCCAATAAAAAGCACAAAGGAATATACGCACACGTAAGTCTAAACGGGTTTCCATTTTCCCTGCGAGATAGAAAATAGTGAGGTATTGGAGAAGGACAAACTATTATCGTGCTTACAGTTTTTTGGACATTTGCGAAAATTTATTTTGACAAGGGATTTATAATACACACAGAGGAGATAGTTTAGGAGAAGCACTGGCGCTACTTTTTTAGGCCTACTGATGATGATGACCAGTCTTCCACAGCGAAGCTCAGAAGAGCCATTAGAAAATAAAGGGAAAATGAAGGTAGTGCTGCTGATAGATGTGGCATTATGACGAAAAAAAGTTGATGGTTGTTGTTGCCACTTTTTTTGATAGGACAGCCAATGAAAAGTCGCTTAATCATTTATGAAACTACCTTTTCCTATAAAGTGCATGCTAACATTATAGGTTTTTAAAAAGGCATGTGTGGCTTTTTCCCTTTGTGTGCGTGTTTTAAGGCGAGGCACTAAAATCCTAAGTGGTTAGATTCGAGTTGATGGTACATTCAAGTATATTGGTTGGAGAAAGGAATTTTTTTTAGTTTGTGCTGTCATGTTTCACGTTAAGCATTTGCATAGATACGGTGGTAACTAGTAACGTAACATTATAACAGGCTATCATAATGCATAACAACGATGCTTTCTCCAGTGGATAGATAACATACAGGTTGAATACGAATGGGTATGGAGAATTGTCATTATTATGGTTATCCTATGTGAATGTTTTTAGGTTCATTAGATAGCTCTACATACATACTTTTCTTACAAAGTGAGACATACATAATGGACTGGACTGGCCGAAGAAGGAAAACATTTTTTAACACGTAACGTCTTTCCGATGAGAACATTTTCTCTCCTGGATAGAATTTGGTTTTTGCTGTTAGATTTTGTCAGTTTTGGAAGGCTTTTCCAATGCCATTAAGCAAAAGAGGAATAAGTTTGCTAGAATGTTTGTCTGTTTGCCCATGCAAACTCTTACATGTCTTTAGACGCGTTCGATACACTATAAGCTGCTTATCCAAAGTGTAATGTAAAAAAATTCATATAATGGTAGTGATAAGGGACATTTTAATGCTTTTAGGCTTTTCGAAATATTTATCCATATCTGCCTTTTCCTTGAGAGACTTTCATATTGCTTCTTAACGCCACATTTTTGTAGTTAATTCATAGTGGCAAGGGAAAATGTCAAGTTTAGGTATTATCGTTTGGGATATCATGTGAACAAGCGTTTAAGGTTTGTTGTGATGCTCACATGCCTGTGAAATAAGCAAAATTATTTTGAAGGACATTCTTTTGATACGGTAAGAATATCCCAGGGAGTAAATTATAAATTGATAGTATATTTTGTACATGCATATAGTTTTCGTCTATTTATAAGAGGACATTATATGATAATACCTGTTATTGAAAGGTTATATAAAATTAGCCGCTGATTTTAAAAATTAAAGTCATCTTTGAGTCACTGTGAAAGTGTAGACTTCTGGAACTTCTGAGCATTAGTAGCAATTACAAGCATGGAACCTTCAATTATAAATAGTTGTTTTAAAAATTGACTAAGTATTTGAGATATGATCGCAACTACCACTCAGTTTACTATTACTGATTTTAAAAATAAAAGTTTAATTATATTATTTGATGGTTGTATCATGAAAAGATAATACAATACTTGACGTCATGGAGATAGCGGCAGAATAAATAAGGGGGTATAAATGTTTGATTTTGCAGGCTGCCGGAGCTGCCCCAATCTATTTCTTCAATGCAGTACAAAGTACAACTCCAATGCCCATGCTTTGAGCAGATTTTAATTGCACAAAAGTTGATGGTCAGGTTGAAAAATCGATTGCTTTGTGAAAGGCTTCTAATGAATAATTAACAATTTAAAGCCAGGCAATGCAACCACCTAAAAATGTATATATGTAGCTGTAGTTAATCTAGTGGAATATTAAAAGCTGCAAAGACCCAACTACCAACTTGCTCAACTAGGTAAGGTATGCTTACTGGGAAAGGAAAGCAGCACTACCACCTTCCGCACATGTGTTTTAAGCTTAAAGAATTCCACGTGACCTTATGCAATGGTGGTTTTAAACTTGAAGAATGAAATTCCATATAGCAAACTAGTAGCAAACAACCTGTTCTGCTCCGCCAGACATTTTAGCTACCGTTCCCAAAATGCTTCAGCAAGCCCATCTAGACATTCCAACAAGAACATTTTGAGGCATTGGAAAACCGGCGTAGAAAGTGTTGAGAGTGAGGCCTAGATG
>JAQIXW010004651.1:0-11289 GCA_034700685.1 Willowsia buskii
GCAAGTTCCCGAGGAAAATGCCACCGATATTGAGAGGAAGGTAAAAAGTGAGGGAGTATGTGTTGCTAAGGACGTGCAAGGAAATTGTAGGAAGTGTAGAGACAGCAGTAGTAATACTACCACCGTTACTACTAAAGCTCTTTATTCCTTGACTCCTTCCTCTGTTTAACACGTTTCTAACAACCATAAATTCTCAATTTGCTTAGATGGAAGCTATATGCTGCAGCATTTTTTGAATAGAGGAAAGCACACATGAAGAATTATATGAATAGTGCAGCAACTCACTGCCGTTGTCCTTTGTGTGTCCTCCCTCACCATACTTTCTCTATTTACTTTGGAAGGAGAAAGAGGGAGAGAGAGAGAGAAAGGGAAAGCCGACTTGCATGTAGAAGTATGTATACATCGTAGTGAAAGTCCTGGTAGTAGTTTTTTTTTTTGCTGTAATACAGCCGAATGTTTTGGTATGCAAGACAATGTAAAATGATCCCCAGTGCTATGCATTACGCTAGCCTTTCCCAGACAAACACACACATTAGCAGTGCTGATGCCTTTCTCTTGGCGTGTGCAATGGTTAGCAAGAGAAGAGGAGAAAGGAAAGGCTGGCAGGATAGTTGGAAGATAGGTGAAGGAATCCCTGCTAGCGGCTAGCTCAATTTTCTGCTAGTATAGTACTCAAGACGTCACAGGCATTTGACGTCATGACCCCTCGCGAAAAAACTTGAGGGAGAAGGAGGCACTCGCGGTGGGGTGAGTTCATTCATAAAATTTTAGCTACTACTAAAGTCTTCTCCGTTGACTCATTCAGTTTGTAACGAGCCGTGAGTTGCTAAACATGTCAGATAACCGTACAGAAAGCACATAGACACAGCTTTTTCCAAAAGCATTGTTACTACTACTACTACTACTACTACCACTTGATACACAAGTGGAGAAGAGAAAAACACATAAAAATATTTACCAATATTACAAATAGTACTACAACTTGTACAACCAACTTTGTTTCCAAAGTTTCTGAACCACCACAGCTATCTCAACGTCACATATTCTCAGCGGTCTTGAAGCTGCATCAGTTTACAAGCCGGCAAAAAAATTACAGAAAAAGAGATCTCCAATATCAAGTATCACAGTGTACCGGCTATCTGTGAAGCGAAAAGAAATTTGATCATTGACACACGTTTTTTATAGAGAAACTACAACAGTAACAAATTACACACAAATTCAGAGAGTTCCTCTCTCGCCTTTTACAATTGAATCATCCGATTAATCATCAACCTTTGCTATCAACACCGTCATCTTCATTTTCTCATATACAGAGGAATACACACAATAGAGCAAGTTTTGCAATAAAAGTCGATATATACATACATACTCACATATTCCTTCAGAGAGGAGTCAAAAGGAGTGGATTGCATCTACCTCTTTTTACCACTCCACCACGACACGACTTCTCTAACAGCAACTTCTACCACAAAAACAGCGCTGCTACTCCTCCAAAACTGCAGCAGCAACAACGACGACAAGTTTTCGCCAAGCGTTGCGTTCCTCTCCATCTCATACTGCCCTAGTAGAAGTTTGTCTTACGAAGCGATATACAGTCCATCATACTGCCTCTTGCGTTTTGCTCGATATAAGTTTGTTGGTTTGTCGTGTGCTATCCCATAACATTGCATTGGGAACCTTGGCTCAGGAGCAGAGCAGCGACTAGAGAAGAGATATATATTCGGGAGTGAGTTGCCGCTTCACACTCATTCACTTTCTGGATACGACGGCATCAACATCTACATTTACTTTACGGCTTGACGTGTTGCTCGCATGTGTGTGTGATATTCCTTCAGAGAATAGCATACCACCTTGCAAAATATAATAGCAACTTGCAAGAACGCACATGTAAAAACAGAAAATCTTCACATTACTACTTCACATTTTATATACGACAACATACAAGTATCTTAGTACATTACACACTTATCTGACTCCGTATATATTCTGTACAAGCAACAATTATTCACGAATCTCGACAACTTTCCCGTGAATAATGGAACAGGAAATTTAGAAGAAAAATAGTTTAAAAGTCGAATAATTTTGGCCTCATTCTATTTTTCACGTGTGCACTACTCATCGTCATCATTATCATCATCTTATTAATTGTTACTGCAATACAGGGGAGATTTGAAACTCCTCTGTTCAAGCTGACAACTGGAATCGACGCTTGCATCATCGTGTGGTGACACACACCTCCATAAAGGAGAACTCAGCGAAATTCTGGAGGACTTGCTTGACAGTGAATTTGAATCGTCATTGTTTCCTTTGCCGTCGTACATGTATAATTCCTATGCAAGCGTACATAATCATGGACAAACACGTAATGAATTTTAACAAAGTTTATCTGTAATATCTGATATCTGTTCGTTGACTTTATAAGAAGGTGCTCCGTTATTTGTTGACTCAAAGACACAAAAAACTCCTCTTCTACCATAGGCAAATTTTGCACTTGGTACAAATCGTCACTCCTTCAGTTCAGTTGAAGTGATACGCTGGTAAATATAAAAATCTGGAAGAGGAGGGAGATTTCAAAAAAATAGAACACTGAGAGTTAAAAAAAGAGAAAGAAAGGGGGAATACGTGCAAAGCATTATTTGGCGCTAATTGTACTAGTTGAGACAATTAAAATAGATGTAGGGGTATAGGAAAGGCTAATATAAGTTTAAACTGTGGATAAGCCATTGCCATCAAAAAGTTCACCGGTGAGTCCGGTTGACGTTACAATTTCTCTGTCTTCAGCAGAGTCGGAGTCGTCTTCAAGAACAGAGGAAGAGAAGTTGTCCAATATGAGAATGATCGAAGACCCCGTGTTGACATTGTGTCACTTCCCCAGCCCGGGATCTAACCCGGAGGTCCCCGAGAGGAAAAAGTCCCGGGTGTTACCGTGTGTTTCATTAAGTCTTCTTTGCTTTTCACCGCCGACGGCCACTTCGCCACCGTCTTCACCTACACTTAGCAGCAGAAGGGATATCTTCTGTCCTCCAAAACTTCCCACTTCCGTCTCATCGTCGATAGAAACAGCCAGCACCACTGAGAAGTCAGCTCATCTCCGACCCAGTGAGGGACACTTTGACAAAATCGACGACAGTCTTAATACTCCAGTGACGGCTGCAGAAGGAGCTAGCTTCTTTGGCACTACTGTGCCCCTTTTAGATCCCCCAGCCATTGGTAAGCAATTTTTTTAAAAAATAAAAAATCATATTCCTTTCTGCTTTCTCTTTACTCAGATTTGAATGTGGATTTTTATTGACAAGGGTGATGGTAAACCAAATCTGGCATTTCTCACATTTCATGAATATTTATAAACTTATGAATTCATCATCTACACTTACCCATTGCAAAGAGAAAAATTGAGAATGTCAACAGATGAAAAATTTTGCATAGTGAGTAACAGCATAATATTATCATGATGCGTAGACTAATACGAGATATAATTTTACTTTGAGAGAGGAGTAGAAAAAACCGGGAAACTCATGCACGTTGTTTTTAAAGGGACATCCAACTGTTTACATATTTTCTGGGATCAGGCTGAAAATTGGATGCAAAACAGACGTTTATTATGCATTTTGACGTCACTAATCATGATCCTTTAATGTGCTTTCTCGTAGTACATAGTGTTCATAGCTCATGTAGAAATTTTTTCTATTTTCAGGCATGCCTCATGCCGGAAAAGCGTGGGCGTCCGCTGTATGCTCACATATTATCAAATCAGTATACATAGTTGTACACAAAGAGCAAAAGCAACACGTTACATTACACTTATGCTTACACCAGCCAAGCACATGCTGGATAGCGACATGGCTTCCTATTCACGTTTTTGTGCAAAATAAATATCTAATCTTGCATGTGAGAAAGGAGACTCATCATTATCATGAGTTGAAAAGGTTTCTCTATAGCTTTTGTTATTGCGATACCACACATGTCGGTATTACACGGGCATTACAGATTACACGAATTCTTGCATTTAACATTGAACGCTACGTGTGAATTTGTGAATCCCAATTCCATTGCATAATATGGCTCTATATTGAAGGGAGTATATGCTTAGGTATGTATGTATGCATACGTGAAAGGAAAGGAGAAGGTAGGCAGACTTGCAGTAAAGTGTAATCAGATTTGCACACTAACAACTCAAGAATGCAACATGTTAGTGAAATTCGAATTGTCTGTTGGAAGTCTGTAAAGTAGTTATGTAATATGCCCTCATTAAATATCCACATAATGGAGTGTTTTCTACGCACATTCTTGAACTATGTTGAAGTACACATTTTCCGTAACTTGATGAAAGCTCATTTACCACAGACTTAATTTCTTTTTGACATAGTATATAAATGTATGCATATGTTATTTTCTACCACCTTTGCTCTCAATTTGTCGGGAAATTACTTTGGCCAGTGTGTTTTCAAGCAATAAAACAAAATATTATTTGATTAACGTAAGTAAGTTAGGTATGTTAAAACTATGTGAGGAAAGGTAGCGGAAGTACTTGGACGTCTTCATTGTACTTTGTGTAAATTCAAATTCAGCTTCATCTCAGCTTTTATTATTCACATAATTTTTTAAAGTAAAAGCAGCTCTAGTGAAAATTTAATGGAAAACTAAAATCGTAAAAAATGCAACAAGGTTTGCAATAGACAGACAGGCAGTACAAAATCGATAGAGAGCTTCCTGCTTGCAATTCAGTGTATTAATTATACCAACGCAATATGAATTTTTTGAAGTATGTAGGTGAAAGATAAACGATTTGATTTACAGAGCTTTTGGTACATGAGAATGTTCAACATATTTTGTTGATCTACATTTTTGCAAATCTCGAGAATCTCGGGGAATGGGTTTCCGGGCAAAACATGATTGCAAGATTGTAACACATAAAAAGGTACATAGATAATCACATTCCTCACTACCACCCAGTATTGCCACGAATACAAGATAATACGATGCTCCAATATAACTGTACAATCATAACTTTATAGTTCGATTTAAAAAAGTAAAAAAATTCTATATATACTGACGGATGGGAGAATTTTCCATGCTGTACACTACACACTTTTGCAAGCACAATGTTCAAACGTCCAGAGTCCGCACACACACTCGAGACACGAGACATTCGGAAACGATAGGAGAGTAACGAAACTCCGGCTTTCGGTGGTGCTGTTAAGCCCATGCATAACTCGTTGTTGGTTCCAAAAAACGAGAAGACGAGCGGACGAGCAAATATCGTTCGTGTTTTATATGTATTGCCGAAATTACACATTATTCGACTCAAGTCAAGATGGAAAAAGTGGTTCTGGTATACACTCTCAGAGAGTGAGTACACGTGAAAATGGTAATATAACCATCTGGAAAGGAAAACATTAGCCATCTACAGAGAAATGGTGTTGCTATATGCTCATCTCTCCTATAAAATATATATTATTATTATTATAGACTCCTGTATGCATTATCTTAAACAAAGAGAAACACATACATAGATATGCTATACAAATAATATAGGAAAAGTCATACAAAATGTACTGCTAAGAAAGGGGTAACGTCATCTCTATGAGTAAGTGTGCTCTATCTGCTTGCTTATGTTGCTCAAGTATCTCCTCCAGCACTATAAAGCATGAAATAAGAATGTCTCCACTCGAGAAAAGGGGATAGAATCTGAATTTTCACAAAAAGGAGGAACAGAATCACAACAAATGTCAAATTAGTAATGTTATGCGTGAAAGATTTAATTTGTCGATGGGAAAACGATTTTCTTGATTGCATTTTTTTATACGAGCACCATCCTAAATACAAATATTTTTCATCTTTGGCACACCTAATCCAGTGAACAACACTTCACACCATTGAATCGCTTGGTCATTGCTCAAGTGGAATCAAACGAAAAAAGCTTAGCATAGCAAGTACTAAGCACTGTCTACACATTTCGATCAAAAGGGGGGAATCAGTAAATAGAAGTTGATAGTATTGCACATTTACTTAAATGATGTCTGGAGAAATACATAGGCACATGGTGGTCAAACATCTGAGAGTAGTTGTAGTAATAATAATAATAATGCAATATTATTTCACCTATTCTCTCAATATCTTTTTGCCTTGCTCACGGAGTAATAATAGTAATGTTGTTCTTTAGCTTTAGCACTTATGCAAGCACAATTCTCCAAAAAATCTCCTACTTCATCAGCTACTACTATTGTTGAGGTGTAGAGTGCGTATTATAGGAGCTCACATCAGGGACCAAAGAGCATCTTTTGTGAGAAGAGTAATTTTTGCCTCTGTTGAGCCAAGGTTGAATGGAGAGACGGAGATGAATATCACATCATCATCTCCTAATCTCGTCATCTTCACAATGAACCTCATGGCAGCTACTAACAAGCCTGAAAAAGTTAGATCTTTGTTCATTTTCAGCGCATACAACTATCTCTCTTCTTCTCTCCGCGCACACAGCACACCAATACCATGAACACACTCCAGGCCGCATATTATAAAAAAAAAGTAGTAATAACAATAATAGGTTTAATAATAATAGGATCTAACAACAACAACTCACACACGACGACGACCACGACCACGACGAGGGGAATATGTAAGCATGAAAGGAAAAGTTGTATGAAATATAAACAACTTGTGGACTTGATGTTTATGATTAGATTCCCTCTACTCATTCGCGTTTCACATTATTTGTGGTGATTTGTCTCGTCTAGAAGAGAGGCCCACTGTAACTGCTAGTAGTAATGCATATTATTTTTTGTTTCGCTTCACTTCACTGCTGGACTCACACTAAACAACCTGATGATTCAATCATATGCTAATGGGCTAATAATCATATTGCATGAAAATGGTTTGGAGAAGAAAAAAAATCTCTTCTTGTTCGTGCTAGTAACTGGTCATCCAGCTAAATGCAGTACGCTTATGCATATAAATTAGGTATATGCAACGAATGTTCATGTAACTGCCGTCGTCGTCAATGATCGCATCATCCGTTATAGCAACTCATTCTTGAATCATTACAATAACAAAACCAGAAGAACAAAAATTAAAATGACCAATGTAACATGAGTAGTACAACATATTGTCTTATTGGTAATAACGTTACTTGTTTTAATGCATCTGAATTCTTAATATATCTATATCTTGTGATCGCTCGTCCGATTGAGCTGTAAATACTTTTTTAAACATACATAATATTTCTTGTAAATACATACATTGAATTTTATTGGTGCAATAGAGAAAATATACCTGGTAATAAGCGGGCAGCCATTCATGAAAAATCGTGCATGAAAGCAGCAATTAGTGGAAAAATGATATGGGAAACTTGATGGGCTCCTCTCAAATGCACATTATGCACTTATCCACTTGTCACGTGTCGTTACCGTTAAAAATGAATTTCGAGCATTTCTGAGCTACGTTTTTGAGATGAAACTAGTCAAGTCATTAGATTCATGTTTTTGTTGCCTTCCTTCTTTCACAGGATCTTTGGATTCGGACCTGACACTTTCCTCGCAAAATAGTACTCCCACGTCGAGTCCGCCAAGTAGTCCAAAAATGTTTCCTACACATCCTTCCCATCATCAGCCCATGGATGAGGCTCAGCAGCAACAGCAGCAGCAGTCTCAACAACAACATCCTCACCATCACCAACCCCAACACCAGCATCCCCAGCAACGATTACGAGTAACCATGCCAACCGTTACTCAACAGTCATCCTTGAACACACCGTTACCTCAATCGGCTGGTTCACCAACCGCTGGGATTAATTGGATTCTCCCCTCACCTGACAGATCCTTCTACGGACCCTTATTTGGAATCCTTACACCGACATCTCAGCCACAGCAAATTTCTTTTTCCAGTGATCCTCAATCCGCCGGCGCATCACAGTTCAGTTCCCATTCTGAGTTTTCATTCGACCCGTACATCCTAACCGAAGATCCACTTCGGCAGCCACCACCTCCACAACCCCAACAGCCACCACCTCAACCTCCCCAGCAACAACAGCAGCAGCAACAACAGCAACAACAGCAGCAACAACAGTCTCAAACCAAATACCATCCATGGGCCACTCCAGAGTTTGAACAAACGTCTCAGGATCAATTGCCAGTCATACCAAAACAAGAACCATTCTCAGACTTTTGTACTGGTGGTCCTCCATCAGTAGAAACCTCAAGTACTCAGGATGCCGGTGGACCGGCTTCGGTTGGACTTGCTGAGTACAACCCGAGCACATCCAAAGGTCATGAAATTTTATCTCAGGTATGTCCAATACAAGTGCGTATTCATTTTAGCTTCATGCATGCAAAACGCTTCCGCTTAGAATTGATGACACACCATCTTTGCTTAACTTTCTCGTTGCGCAAATTGCAATCTGTAAAAAAAACTTAAAGGATAAAATGTCTAAACCGCGCTCTTTGCTTGTTTCTTTTCTATGTGAAGGTCCTGCCTGAATTTTCTCAGCAGGCCGGTCCTCTTCGTCTCGTTCCAGTAAAACCTCGTCGTTACCCTAATCGTCCTAGTAAAACACCGGTTCATGAAAGGCCATATGCTTGCCCCGTAGAAGGTTGTGACAGACGTTTCAGTAGATCTGATGAACTCACAAGACACATTCGAATTCATACTGGCCAAAAACCATTTCAATGCCGAATCTGCATGAGAAGTTTCTCAAGATCTGATCATCTCACCACTCATGTTCGAACTCATACCGGAGAAAAGCCATTCTCTTGTGATACGTGCGGTCGCAAATTTGCTCGTTCCGACGAGAAAAAGAGGCATGCAAAAGTTCACACAAAGTTGAGAACACGTCGTGAGAAGAGTTCAGCCAGCAATGCATCCGGTCCTAGCAGTACCATCACCAGTAGTTCCAGTGCTGGTGGGGCGGTTTCAGCGTCAAGTTCAGTTAGCGGTAGCAGTAGTGTCACACCTGTTCATATGCTGACAAGTCCTCAGCAGCAGCAGCAACAACAACAAACCACACCTCCTCAACATCCACTTCATCACATGGGGGGCTCAGCGTCTCAACAGCAGCAGCAGCGTCTCGCTCAGTCATCCCTGCCCCATACCATTACGTCTGAGGACCTTCCCATTGTGACTACGGGTCTGTGATTCATTTCCACTAATGTAATAGATGAACCAAAAAGAAAGAATGCTAGCAGAAGAAGAAGAAGGAGAAGAAGAAAAGGAAACAAGGTGCTCCTAAATTAGTCGTTCGTGATCATAAATAATGTTGTCATTTTTCCTCACACATACAACAAATCAAAATAACACAGCAAAACCATAAACTATGATTATTACTATTATTATCATAAAATAATAATTCTGATATCATCAATACTTCTCTCAGTAAAGCAGTACAGGGTCAATTTTATTTTGGAAAAAGAAACTTGATGGTGAAATGCCAGCGAACAAACAAATCAGCTTATCTCTAGGCTACGTAACAAATAATCATGATCATTACTACTTCTAATAGTAAAAAATTAACAAATGACGTCACACAATATATCACAAAATCTAGGAGTAAATTTTAATGTGTACCATTTATAAGCAGAGTGGCCACTGCTACAAAAAAAAATTGTAGAAGTGTGCGCTATCGTTCAGCTATGTAGACTAGCCCAAAACAGAGAGTAGAATGTCAAGTCTATCTGAGCGAACTAAATAATTAAATATTTCTAATTCTGTTATCTTCACGTCTTCTTACTCAGGTGGAATGTCAAAAACAAACAAAAAAACTTCCATGCACTTCATGAAGCACAAAACTGCTACTAACAAATATAACAAAAACTACGATTGTGTTTCATATTCATCTCTTCGTTAGCTAATTTCCGTTATCCAAAATCATAAGTTGATAAATGATATATATCAAATGGATATTATAAGTATAGTTTTCCTTTCAATACTTAATCATCTCTTGAGAATTCTAAAACTTATACACTGACTGTGTAAAGTCCGTTGCACTTGCACTATATCTTTGTGTATTAATGTTCATGTACTATTAGTCTTCATCATGATCGGTGTCGTCGTCGCCGTCTCATTCTCGTGTCGTGTCGTGTACTAGCAATTACATACATTTCGCTGTGTCGCTATTTGTCTTTTTATCTTCTCGTCGTTTGAAAAGAGAAAAACATCCAAAAAACATTCGTTCATCATCGCTGTATTCGTTCGTGAGTGAAATTTTTCGTAAGTCTGTGAAACATATTTTCAATTTTTCAATGAATCTCTACATGTTTACAAATACATTATATTACTATATATCTATAAAGGTACATTGTATTCAAAGGGTTTAAAAAAACTAGGAAAAATGATATTATAAGTGTGAAATGATAAGAGGGCACTTTATTTCTGCTGAGCAGAGAGAACTATTGACAAGCACACACCTGTAAAATAGTTCATATCAGAACCGTGCGTAACATAACGGAAGTCTTTTTAAAGATGCCATAATTTGACTTGACATTTCAACAAACTTTTTTTCAAAATGGTAATGGTAAAAGTGATAGCGTTAGAACTGGAACTTTTTGGGGAGAAAAGTAGTATTTATTACGACATTTTTTGAAGCATCAAAAGATAGAGAGCTGTTAAAACTTTCTGGCAGTGCGTATATAAATTTTACAGAGAGGGAAATTAGGTAAGTATATGAAAATATATGCATAACTATAATATGGTACTAAAGATATGAAAAGGTAACTTGATAATTTATTAAATTCATACATTTTAATATAACTACAAAAAAATCACAACGTAAGTATAATATTAGGAACGACTACATTTTAATCATTGTTATCATTAATATTGTTACGTATTTGCTATTGTGAATATATATATTTAATGTGTATCATGTTAAATGTTATTTGTTCAAAATAACAGTATCAGCAGCTAAGCCAAAAAAAAATACAGAGAATAATGTATTTAAATTATGCTGCTGATAGTGAACATGTTCATTTTACTACTGCTACTACTACAATTACCTGATCTTTTTAACTTGGATAAAAATACAAGTAGGGAAAGTGTAAGGGAAAGAGAGAAATTGTTAGCTAGCGAGTGGGGCAATGGTATCTCTGGTATCTGACTTTTACTAAAGCTTGTTGGCTGTTATATTCATTAGGTTGTATGTTAAACAATGGATGTAGCATAGTAACTACATGACAAATACGAGAGCAGGCGTTCTACAAAGGACTTCCGCAATTTTATCACCAACCAAATCTCTCTACAAATTTCCATAGTGTCATGACTACACACATCTATATAGCTTTTTAGTGCACAAAAGCACACAAC
>JAQIXW010004652.1:0-11288 GCA_034700685.1 Willowsia buskii
AAAATGTAGCTGATATTAGTTCGCCCACATGCAACACACAAATATTACATCAGTTTTCATAAATGCGTTTTCATAAATGACTTCTATGTACATTAAAATGACTTTTAAAGACGTCCAAATGGGTCTAATTAAATTCATGTTGACGTAAGTAAAGCTGCTATTGCTTCTTTGCATTTGTACACCTTTATTACGACCCAATATGTATAAATATAGATTTTTATCATTTGCGCTAATTCTGAAGTCCTTCGTTCCAAGCAAATATAACTGAATTTATAGTAACGAAGATTTAAAATTACTCTAGTAAATCCGTTTATCTGATGAGGGGGGCAACTACGATCATTTATTTAATATAACATCCCCAGATGGTTGTGAAATTCGATTTTTATGCATAACTCTTTATTAATTATTGAAACAATTCAAGTCTTAAGGTTACATATTAAATAAATTATTACAGTTAGTTGTACTGATAAAATTATGTCACTTGCTGTTTTAGGATCAGTAAAATCGTGCAATGCAGTGTAATTATTGATATGATTTTAGTTCACACACAGTTGGCAATGGAATGATTTAGATGAAAATAACAAGTACTCATGATGAGCACTAATTACGAAAGAAGTAAAATATTAATGCTAAGATCCACTCCAGATTGTAGCATGACGATTGGTGTCAACTTATCTACAAAATTACTTGAACTTATCATTATTTTCAGTGGACCACAAGCCTCATAAAATCTTCTCTCCCATTTCCCATCAACTCCGGATAGAAACAGATTCCGTTTTGATTTTACCATTTGCAGAACTCGTCCGGAGTTGACGTACACCTTGGACATTGAATCAACGAACACAAGTATGTGCATCAATGAACCTCCAACCATAATTGATAAGGTGATGACTGCTGCTATGTCCAAACTAACTATTTTCACAAAAGATGCTATGGCCAATGCCAGGTTTGTGATAGTACAAGATACTATAACCGAGTTGGGTGGTCCTTGAACTAAATTATTTAGCAATTTAGTCAGTACTTGGATATGCCTGAAAATCAGGGCCCTCTTGTACACTGACATATTTTGATGTCGAATAACATATTTTTTGAATCTATAAAACAGATATTAAGAAAATGAATTAATTTTATACCGCATATTTCTCACGATATTTAAGTAAGGTTGATAGTTTACGTACTCATGCAAATCATCAGAGAGAATCGCCGGACATAAATTTTGAAGGTTGCCACCTAAAAAACATGCAGGTTCAATACCGGTTCCCCATATCCAAAAGTTGTAAAGTAGCAACAAAATCTTAATTGCTGCTGTCACCACCCAAGTATCAAAAACGGTATTGGAGTTTTCGGCAACTGTAGACCCAGGAATTAGCCAAAATCCTGCCAGCGACGTTTTCCAGGGTTTATTCCAATGAAGTCCAAAGATGAAAAAGGTTGGTAAAGTTTCTGCTGTCATGACACAGGCGAGTGTCAACAATATATTTTTCATTTCCAAGATGGAATTTTTCCGAAACGCTTTCTCTTTTTTCCCGTGCATTCGATCAAACTGAATTAGGCCATTAAAAAATTCAGCTATTTCTACACCTTTATAACGACCCAAGTAAATATAAGCGCTGAATTCTGTCATTAGACTGATTGCTAGCCAGTCCCATATTTTTTCACTGCTGGTGGCGTTAGCAGGTTGGAATGCAATTGTTTGAAGGAGTAAAATAGCCCATGTTCCAAGAACAAAGTATGATTTTATGGCAATACCAATCGCAGTTTTACGATCAGTTTTTGCTCGAAGAAATACATTTTCTGGTTTCCACTCTGTTCCGTTAGGCGTACAATATTCCAATCCAATAGAATGGAAATGTCCGATAAGCTTCTTTTTCGTGTTGTAAATTTTGAGAAAATCCACCATTATTTTAATGATTTCTAAATTTATTTTTTTGTTTTCAGAAATTTAGAATAAAAGATTTTGCAAAAGACGTTTGATCACGGTAAGAGCAATAAGGCGTCGACTTACTAATGAATGCAGATATTAAATTATCATGAAAGCCTTCTTCATAAAACGATCAACTCGTTGACGTTTACGGTTCTCTGCTTTTCTGTCTACACGTAAGTACATTTAACATATATTCGCAATTTTGAGTAGTTTATGTGTGCAAATAGATTTTTTATGTAACCTGTTTGTGGTTTTCCAATAATTTTGGAATTCCTTAATAGATAATTGGTGCGAGTAGCCTAATATACAGTTTTCTATCGCTTTCCTCAGCTTTTATATTTTTGACAAAAATATTACTTTCACTTTGCAATAAGCTTATGGTAATTTTTTAACAGTTAGGAACTGATCGGTAGAGAATAGAAAACTGTTTGAATATTTTAACCAAACAGCATATTTCTGGGGAGAAACACAGGAATTTTTGCGTTCACGCTTCAATGTTACAGGGCATTTTGACAAGATGACACTTACGGAAAGCAGTAGATATAAATTTCGGTGTCGACATACGTATGGAAATGACATCACATGAGTTGGCACATCAGCAAAAATTTAATGTAACTCAACCACAACTTTTGAACTTATACAATAATTGCCTCATATATTTAAAAATTCTGCTAGCAAATTAAATATTCAAATATATAAGAGTGCCTGTCATAAATTTTAATAAATAAAAATGTTTCTTGCTCGTGGATTTGCTAATGCTTGTGTTATGCAGTTTTTAATTTCTTGCTATATAAGCTGAAATGTCAAGCTCACTCAAAATTTCTTCCGCTAGTCTAATAATATTCCATGTCTATATGAAGGCGGCGGAACCATTAAAAATCACTTAATAATTTAATCTTTAATAATAATCAAATATTTCTTAGAACTCATTTGTTAGGCTTTACATGGCAATTTAAAAGTCTTTTGTGTTAAATATTGAAACGGGCGTGGGGGTGGAAATTCTTTTGGAGTAAATGTGTAGACTTGCCCCTATGAAAATTTGCCCAGAAATCTGGAATTCGTCTTGATTTCTGCCCGAATTTGATCGCAAGTTTCGGAAGCGTGAAAGTTTCGGAAGAAACCGCAAACTGACTTCAGGATACACTTTTTAGAGACAACTGTAAATTCTCCATAATTTTACAAATCAACAAATACTATCAATTTATGTACCAGTCTCAACTCAATTTCTACCTGCATGGGTTTAAGCATAGGCATTTCATATGTATTTACTAATCAAATTACGATAGTCAGTTCCATTAGGTATTGTAATTTCGTCTGCACCAATTTTTCCGTCGATTATCGACGATCGATAATAACCATTTTTACCTTCATACTTTCCATTTTTGGCAAAATAGAAACTAAAACTGGCAAATTTCTCATGAATTGGAAAAAATGTCGTAAATCAAACGAAGAAGCAATGCAGTTGGCTGCCACACCACCGATAAATATAAGAATGGGATCGCTTCGCTATATAGACATAGGAACTCATCGTCAGTTTACTGTATTTGATTGAATTCTCAATAATTTGGTGGCGTGACATTAATATTAATTACTTAAAATTGTTAATGTATGCAAAAGTCCGGTAAGATATTGTGCATTATTGATAAATGTCCTGAAATACAGATAGAAATAAAGTATACAAAACCTTCGGATAAAATTTTACAGGCTGAAAACTAATTATAAAAAATATGTATATTTTATTCCACAAAAATTTCCAACCTCAAAAAATAATAGCAGCTTATTGGAATGTAACCAGTAAATTTACAAGGAAATCAAACATTGCATTGCCATATTCCAGGAAATTGCATCTAGTGATTTGATAGTATGGATAAGCAGTTTGACCGAGAAGCGGTCTTAAACCCTTCAAGTGCTTCATAATTTTTCGCATTTCTCTTCTCCGCCCTACAAGACTACCCTCATAATATTGAGGAAGCCTCCCTTTAGATTCATTACCATGAATAGTATTCATTTCAGCTATATGCTCCATTCTAACCCTTTTCACTGCATCTAAGAAATCCAAAGACTTTTGATAGCTTTCTGAGATGAACATTGTTTCCAAATACTCAATCAGTGTAGGTAGCACCATAGCTGCAATCGCATTCTGGAAACCTGGAAGTAGCAACATTTGTGGATGTTTTATGCAAATATACAGTCCGACAGTACTCACACATAAAAATATGGCGTGATGAGTGGCAGTAAGAACGTTTGCAAATATTTCGTTGAAACAGGCAAGAATCCATTGTTGCTCCCGATAAAAGAGAAATAATTCATCAACTTCAAGAGTACATCCAATTCTAGAAATGAATCTCACTTTTCCAGATTTCTTGTCAAAGTCTATGTGTTGAGGTGTGAGAAGGTGACACCAGTATGTGGTACAACGTAAATAAATCATACAAAATGTGTCAACAATAAACACAGTATCAGCTCCACAAAGAGCAAGGTAGTTAACAAGTATTATTAAAGGGACATAATTTAAATGGAGTTGCATATCGATTTCCAGTACGTCCTCTACTAACCGATGTATTGGAAACACGCTAAGGAACATTGAGAACCCAATACCCATCGGGACTATGAATGTTCCAACAGCAAGAGCCATGAGCATCAAATCCGTGAGGAGATTGAACTTTTTAATTTCATGTGCAATCACTGGATTTGAAGAGATGGGAGTCTTAAAAGTCTCTGCAAAATATATATATAAATTATAAATAAGTGAGTTTTAAAAAAATCAATAAACCAACTTGTTTATAGGATCTTACTTTGATGTTTCTGGCAATAGTCTATCATTCTATTTGCTAATGTGCTGAACTCGTTCCTTTTGTTCCGAAGTAGTATACCTAATACTGAAATAAGAAGGAACATACAGACAAATAATAAGTGCACAAGGTTTTGTAAATGAAGAGTTGTCCTCTTGTCGTCTTCCTTGGTATTGTCAATAGAAACATCCTCCAAGACGCTATGCCCGGATTTCGAAGATCTGAAAGCTTGCTTGACTATGCGAATAATGCCTATTGACCCGAGAAAGACCATAGACAAGGTCCGTGCCGTTTCGAAAACGAATAATACATGGCATAACCAATCCAAAAGATTTTTTCACCATTGATTTACCCTGCCCTGACTTGTATATATAGGTGGGGATTTTGCCCCAGGGCCGTTGCCCTACTGGGCTGGGGCAAATTAAAAAAAAAATTAATCGGGACTACAAATCTCCGGAGTTACTGGACCAAATTTGGTCACCAAGGTATCAATCGATAGCCAACAAGTTGCTCTTTTGACCTCTTCGAGGAAATTTCGAAATTCAAATTTATACAGATTTTATGAGCAAAAGAATGCTAAAAATCAAATTTTTAGTGACTTCGTATATACAATTCATAAATTAGTTTCCACGGAAACTTGAGCCTTACTACTATGCACAATTTGCCGTTGTCATGGTAATTTTTTTCAAATTTATACTGATAATATTTGAATTTTAAAATTTCAAAACTGAATAGCAATGACAATATTGTTGCTACGGACAATATCTTGACGATAAATTGTTCCTCATCCTTAGTAGCAGGTACTATCACTCAAAAATTTCGAAAATTTTTGTGACAGTAACTTCATACTAGATATTCAAGTTCAAATACCTCAGCTATACATCAGTAAAAAATTTACCTGATAACCCTAGAATTTTTGGAACAATAAGGTTGACAATTTTACGGTAGCAAATTTTTAATTTTCTTCAATGAAGCCCTTAAAATTTGAATGTTTTGCTGTTTAGATTCTCAAAATTTGTAAAAAAGTTAATTTCAAATTTGTACTACCGACAGTACCTCCTACTACGGATGAGGAACAATTTATCGTCAAGATATTGTCCGTAGCAACAATATTGTCATTGCTATTCAGTTTTGAAATTTTAAAATTCAAATATTATCAGTATAAATTTGAAAAAAATTACCATGACAACGGCAAATTGTGCATAGTAGTAAGGCTCAAGTTTCCGTGGAAACTAATTTATGAATTGTATATACGAAGTCACTAAAAATTTGATTTTTAGCATTCTTTTGCTCATAAAATCTGTATAAATTTGAATTTCGAAATTTCCTCGAAGAGGTCAAAAGAGCAACTTGTTGGCTATCGATTGATACCTTGGTGACCAAATTTGGTCCAGTAACTCCGGAGATTTGTAGTCCCGATTAATTTTTTTTTTAATTTGCCCCAGCCCAGTAGGGCAACGGCCCTGGGGCAAAATCCCCACCTATATATACAAGTCAGGGCAGGGTAAATCAATGGTGAAAAAATCTTTTGGATTGGTTATGCCATGTATTATTCGTTTTCGAAACGGCACGGACCTTGTCTATGGTCTTTCTCGGGTCAATAGGCATTATTCGCATAGTCAAGCAAGCTTTCAGATCTTCGAAATCCGGGCATAGCGTCTTGGAGGATGTTTCTATTGACAATACCAAGGAAGACGACAAGAGGACAACTCTTCATTTACAAAACCTTGTGCACTTATTATTTGTCTGTATGTTCCTTCTTATTTCAGTATTAGGTATACTACTTCGGAACAAAAGGAACGAGTTCAGCACATTAGCAAATAGAATGATAGACTATTGCCAGAAACATCAAAGTAAGATCCTATAAACAAGTTGGTTTATTGATTTTTTTAAAACTCACTTATTTATAATTTATATATATATTTTGCAGAGACTTTTAAGACTCCCATCTCTTCAAATCCAGTGATTGCACATGAAATTAAAAAGTTCAATCTCCTCACGGATTTGATGCTCATGGCTCTTGCTGTTGGAACATTCATAGTCCCGATGGGTATTGGGTTCTCAATGTTCCTTAGCGTGTTTCCAATACATCGGTTAGTAGAGGACGTACTGGAAATCGATATGCAACTCCATTTAAATTATGTCCCTTTAATAATACTTGTTAACTACCTTGCTCTTTGTGGAGCTGATACTGTGTTTATTGTTGACACATTTTGTATGATTTATTTACGTTGTACCACATACTGGTGTCACCTTCTCACACCTCAACACATAGACTTTGACAAGAAATCTGGAAAAGTGAGATTCATTTCTAGAATTGGATGTACTCTTGAAGTTGATGAATTATTTCTCTTTTATCGGGAGCAACAATGGATTCTTGCCTGTTTCAACGAAATATTTGCAAACGTTCTTACTGCCACTCATCACGCCATATTTTTATGTGTGAGTACTGTCGGACTGTATATTTGCATAAAACATCCACAAATGTTGCTACTTCCAGGTTTCCAGAATGCGATTGCAGCTATGGTGCTACCTACACTGATTGAGTATTTGGAAACAATGTTCATCTCAGAAAGCTATCAAAAGTCTTTGGATTTCTTAGATGCAGTGAAAAGGGTTAGAATGGAGCATATAGCTGAAATGAATACTATTCATGGTAATGAATCTAAAGGGAGGCTTCCTCAATATTATGAGGGTAGTCTTGTAGGGCGGAGAAGAGAAATGCGAAAAATTATGAAGCACTTGAAGGGTTTAAGACCGCTTCTCGGTCAAACTGCTTATCCATACTATCAAATCACTAGATGCAATTTCCTGGAATATGGCAATGCAATGTTTGATTTCCTTGTAAATTTACTGGTTACATTCCAATAAGCTGCTATTATTTTTTGAGGTTGGAAATTTTTGTGGAATAAAATATACATATTTTTTATAATTAGTTTTCAGCCTGTAAAATTTTATCCGAAGGTTTTGTATACTTTATTTCTATCTGTATTTCAGGACATTTATCAATAATGCACAATATCTTACCGGACTTTTGCATACATTAACAATTTTAAGTAATTAATATTAATGTCACGCCACCAAATTATTGAGAATTCAATCAAATACAGTAAACTGACGATGAGTTCCTATGTCTATATAGCGAAGCGATCCCATTCTTATATTTATCGGTGGTGTGGCAGCCAACTGCATTGCTTCTTCGTTTGATTTACGACATTTTTTCCAATTCATGAGAAATTTGCCAGTTTTAGTTTCTATTTTGCCAAAAATGGAAAGTATGAAGGTAAAAATGGTTATTATCGATCGTCGATAATCGACGGAAAAATTGGTGCAGACGAAATTACAATACCTAATGGAACTGACTATCGTAATTTGATTAGTAAATACATATGAAATGCCTATGCTTAAACCCATGCAGGTAGAAATTGAGTTGAGACTGGTACATAAATTGATAGTATTTGTTGATTTGTAAAATTATGGAGAATTTACAGTTGTCTCTAAAAAGTGTATCCTGAAGTCAGTTTGCGGTTTCTTCCGAAACTTTCACGCTTCCGAAACTTGCGATCAAATTCGGGCAGAAATCAAGACGAATTCCAGATTTCTGGGCAAATTTTCATAGGGGCAAGTCTACACATTTACTCCAAAAGAATTTCCACCCCCACGCCCGTTTCAATATTTAACACAAAAGACTTTTAAATTGCCATGTAAAGCCTAACAAATGAGTTCTAAGAAATATTTGATTATTATTAAAGATTAAATTATTAAGTGATTTTTAATGGTTCCGCCGCCTTCATATAGACATGGAATATTATTAGACTAGCGGAAGAAATTTTGAGTGAGCTTGACATTTCAGCTTATATAGCAAGAAATTAAAAACTGCATAACACAAGCATTAGCAAATCCACGAGCAAGAAACATTTTTATTTATTAAAATTTATGACAGGCACTCTTATATATTTGAATATTTAATTTGCTAGCAGAATTTTTAAATATATGAGGCAATTATTGTATAAGTTCAAAAGTTGTGGTTGAGTTACATTAAATTTTTGCTGATGTGCCAACTCATGTGATGTCATTTCCATACGTATGTCGACACCGAAATTTATATCTACTGCTTTCCGTAAGTGTCATCTTGTCAAAATGCCCTGTAACATTGAAGCGTGAACGCAAAAATTCCTGTGTTTCTCCCCAGAAATATGCTGTTTGGTTAAAATATTCAAACAGTTTTCTATTCTCTACCGATCAGTTCCTAACTGTTAAAAAATTACCATAAGCTTATTGCAAAGTGAAAGTAATATTTTTGTCAAAAATATAAAAGCTGAGGAAAGCGATAGAAAACTGTATATTAGGCTACTCGCACCAATTATCTATTAAGGAATTCCAAAATTATTGGAAAACCACAAACAGGTTACATAAAAAATCTATTTGCACACATAAACTACTCAAAATTGCGAATATATGTTAAATGTACTTACGTGTAGACAGAAAAGCAGAGAACCGTAAACGTCAACGAGTTGATCGTTTTATGAAGAAGGCTTTCATGATAATTTAATATCTGCATTCATTAGTAAGTCGACGCCTTATTGCTCTTACCGTGATCAAACGTCTTTTGCAAAATCTTTTATTCTAAATTTCTGAAAACAAAAAAATAAATTTAGAAATCATTAAAATAATGGTGGATTTTCTCAAAATTTACAACACGAAAAAGAAGCTTATCGGACATTTCCATTCTATTGGATTGGAATATTGTACGCCTAACGGAACAGAGTGGAAACCAGAAAATGTATTTCTTCGAGCAAAAACTGATCGTAAAACTGCGATTGGTATTGCCATAAAATCATACTTTGTTCTTGGAACATGGGCTATTTTACTCCTTCAAACAATTGCATTCCAACCTGCTAACGCCACCAGCAGTGAAAAAATATGGGACTGGCTAGCAATCAGTCTAATGACAGAATTCAGCGCTTATATTTACTTGGGTCGTTATAAAGGTGTAGAAATAGCTGAATTTTTTAATGGCCTAATTCAGTTTGATCGAATGCACGGGAAAAAAGAGAAAGCGTTTCGGAAAAATTCCATCTTGGAAATGAAAAATATATTGTTGACACTCGCCTGTGTCATGACAGCAGAAACTTTACCAACCTTTTTCATCTTTGGACTTCATTGGAATAAACCCTGGAAAACGTCGCTGGCAGGATTTTGGCTAATTCCTGGGTCTACAGTTGCCGAAAACTCCAATACCGTTTTTGATACTTGGGTGGTGACAGCAGCAATTAAGATTTTGTTGCTACTTTACAACTTTTGGATATGGGGAACCGGTATTGAACCTGCATGTTTTTTAGGTGGCAACCTTCAAAATTTATGTCCGGCGATTCTCTCTGATGATTTGCATGAGTACGTAAACTATCAACCTTACTTAAATATCGTGAGAAATATGCGGTATAAAATTAATTCATTTTCTTAATATCTGTTTTATAGATTCAAAAAATATGTTATTCGACATCAAAATATGTCAGTGTACAAGAGGGCCCTGATTTTCAGGCATATCCAAGTACTGACTAAATTGCTAAATAATTTAGTTCAAGGACCACCCAACTCGGTTATAGTATCTTGTACTATCACAAACCTGGCATTGGCCATAGCATCTTTTGTGAAAATAGTTAGTTTGGACATAGCAGCAGTCATCACCTTATCAATTATGGTTGGAGGTTCATTGATGCACATACTTGTGTTCGTTGATTCAATGTCCAAGGTGTACGTCAACTCCGGACGAGTTCTGCAAATGGTAAAATCAAAACGGAATCTGTTTCTATCCGGAGTTGATGGGAAATGGGAGAGAAGATTTTATGAGGCTTGTGGTCCACTGAAAATAATGATAAGTTCAAGTAATTTTGTAGATAAGTTGACACCAATCGTCATGCTACAATCTGGAGTGGATCTTAGCATTAATATTTTACTTCTTTCGTAATTAGTGCTCATCATGAGTACTTGTTATTTTCATCTAAATCATTCCATTGCCAACTGTGTGTGAACTAAAATCATATCAATAATTACACTGCATTGCACGATTTTACTGATCCTAAAACAGCAAGTGACATAATTTTATCAGTACAACTAACTGTAATAATTTATTTAATATGTAACCTTAAGACTTGAATTGTTTCAATAATTAATAAAGAGTTATGCATAAAAATCGAATTTCACAACCATCTGGGGATGTTATATTAAATAAATGATCGTAGTTGCCCCCCTCATCAGATAAACGGATTTACTAGAGTAATTTTAAATCTTCGTTACTATAAATTCAGTTATATTTGCTTGGAACGAAGGACTTCAGAATTAGCGCAAATGATAAAAATCTATATTTATACATATTGGGTCGTAATAAAGGTGTACAAATGCAAAGAAGCAATAGCAGCTTTACTTACGTCAACATGAATTTAATTAGACCCATTTGGACGTCTTTAAAAGTCATTTTAATGTACATAGAAGTCATTTATGAAAACGCATTTATGAAAACTGATGTAATATTTGTGTGTTGCATGTGGGCGAACTAATATCAGCTACATTTT
>JAQIXW010004653.1:0-11287 GCA_034700685.1 Willowsia buskii
GAGTGACGAATTTTTTGAACATATGAACATACAGACACTGCTTTCAGTAGTTTTTTGTTACGGGTTTACACCCGACTAGTTCTTATATGCTTGGCTATCAAGTTGTCAGTATTATTCGCATAATACGATTACCTAATTGCCATACAGGTAAAAATGCCAGGATGATGCGTGATAATCAAGGTGCGTAATTTCTAATGATTATGATGTTATCTAGCTTTAGCTACGAAAGCATTTTCGATAACTATGAAAACGCCTGTTGTGAGTGCGAATACATTGTCTGCCAACGAGAAAGCTTGTGTTCTCGTGATGTAACATAGCATGATAATGATGAGTAGATGAGTATATAATTATTGAACAGACAATGTTTCTTGAAAATCCATATTTCATCATAGCACAAAGCTGGAACGTGGAATAGGTAATCCGGAACAAACCCAATTTCTACGTAAGTGCTTACGATAAATTATGCAGATGGCTTATCCTAATGATTGCTAAAATTACTTCCGATTCCCATTTCAAAGGCATATATGCCTACTACTGAACGTTGTAGATTTCTTTTAATATTTAATACGCTGTTGTATATATATGGATCAGAGAAGTAGCAGACGATACCTTCTGAACGCTTTTTGTGTACTAGTCAGGTAATTTGTTTGGTGCAATAATGATTCTACCAATCCTAAATGTAAGTTCATTGTACCCTTTGTCAATAAAATATTTATACTTTCACATTTATCCAGGAAAACACTGCACTCATAACTTCGATTCACTGAACTGCTAATAGGTATTCTTTTGTATCGTTGTCGTTGTCTCCCTTAAGCAAAATGAAAATTCCTCTGCGTTGCAACTCATGATATGATCTACATTTATGCATTCAAATTTCCAAACCAAGTGGAAATATTAAAATGAAATCTTACAAGTGTGTTCTTTCAGCAGTGCGAAATTACCTTCTAGGCAAACAACTGGCTTTGGGATTTCCAGTTTCATTCATATCTATGAAAAATTAGTACAAACATGCATAAATGCACACTGCTGCATGGTAATTTTGAATTCACTTTATTTCCTTGAAATGGTTACACATCCAGAGGGAGAGATGTTAGATGAAAACAATTTGTAGTACAGGGGCTACTACATCATCATACAGCCATAATATTTAACAATGAATATATATATCATGAAAGATACCGTTTTGCCTAATTATACCTTTCTTTTCATTCTCCTCTTCCCTATTTCCTATATAATCATCGCCACTATAATCATCCTCTATCATCACAAGTCTCCCATTGTGCAGTAGTAGTTATCATGTTCCATTCAAATTAAATTATATTTGATAGCACCTCCAACTCCATATCCTCCGTATTCCAAAAGGAAAAAGAAATGAGCTTTGGGCGTTCGAATTCGTTTCCGAATTAACTCGTTTGCTTCTGCTGTTGGTACCGCAACGGAAAATGGAAAAGAGGATACCATACATTTCCACCTTAAAATTACAAGGTAGCCCATGCAGGAAAGGATCAAAACTCACGTGTGGGTAGTTTACACATGCATAATAACCAGAAGCACGTTTTTTTTTAGTTTACCCTTGTCAAAATTTTATCACTTTATACTCCCTTTTATTTTCATCATTCTCCTGGAATATTTACTGGCAGCCTCGTATTGCTATTACTCTGCCTTATGGTTACAATTATTACTTTTACTAGAACTACCTTCCCTGGAAGGGCTTTCCAGTGATATACATTTTTTCTGCTGCAGAACTGCTTAATATTCAGCAACATCAAACACAATGGTACTCCTCCATTTGAATATTGCATCAGACAGAACCCAGAACACTTTATTACTCGCATGTACTATAATACAGGCTCTGAATCAGACTCTAGAATGAACTATACAATAGAAGCGTTAGTTGTACAACTGCAATTTGTCAGTACGAGTGGAGTTTTAATGCTCTCCAGTGATGTGGAATGATGTGACGGTGAAAATGGGAAGAAATTGGTATGCGAAATACGTATTATTGTTATTTTACCAGGAAAAATGCTACCAGCAAAAAAGGATACGCTCTAGTACTACAGTACAGGTGAAGGATTGTCTCTTTTCCATTTCGTACAAAGTAGTATGTAAAGTTATCCATAGGAAGGGCTTATCTATTCTCTATTTGAAGTATATTTTTTTTTCTTCGCCATCAAAAACTCCGACATATGAGCCAAAAACGAGTATCAGTTTAGCCGATGGAAACTACATAAATGGATTTATTGACAGATTCTGTATATTTTTTGTCGCGTAACAGTATCCAGAGATTGTGCGTGGATGAAGCACCGCAAAAGTCTTCGCATATATGAATTCTCATACACGTGCCTCCACTCTCTGGCTCATGCCTGAAGGGATAATCCTTTCTGACTCTCTCTGACGAGTTGGCAACGGTACACATCAAAGTTAAAGCTCAACCCAAACTTTTTTCCTAGTCTTGTGCACCCATGAGAAAAATTCGAAACATGAGCTGTGCGGCTGTATTTTTAGTGTATTGACAGGAAAAAAAGACTGCAAAGGAGGATTCTGAATTGACTGAGCTGACTACTGACAAGGTAAGCTAACCAGCAGATTTATAATAGCAGAGAGAGAACATCCTAGCTGTTACAAAATATCTACAGCTTTTTCTGCGAAAAAAAAATTGACAAGTTCGACACGTGAGCAAGAAAAATACCGCAGCGCGTATGAAGTTTTAAACAAAATATTTTTCAAAGTCAAATCTCATCTAACGTCTGCCTATACTGCCATATGTATATTGCTGTATATTTAGGAAAACACAAGATGATTTTCTTGAGGTGAATATATGATGCTTACTCGACCAAGTAGACTATTCGTCGTCATCATGTCTTTCGTGACGACATTGACATTCAATCTGGTGATAGCAAAACTATTTTTTACTTCGTTGAAAGTTAAGAATATCACAATCACAACTCAATACTTACTTATATAATGCCCTCATATTCCATCATCTCTCAGCATTGCTTATTAAGTCCACAGTTTCAAAAAAGAAAACAAACTCTCAGAGACAACACGAGTTATTGAAGCGCTAAAATAGAGAAGCAAAAATATTTTTGTACACTGAAAAGCTATTAAGGAAACTCCTCCTATTTGAAATGTATTCAGATAAGATACCAGGGAAATATTAATTTTGTGATGATAAACACCAAAAATCTTTTAAAAATATTTTCTTTAAAAATGCTTCTACACTTTGCAAAGTTGAATTGTATGCATACGTCGACCTTTGGGGTGGGTTAGAATAGCATTTGTTGTTGTGAACCTATATATTCATTCATACAAAAAATGAAGTAACCTTTCTCATTTTTACCCTCTTGGATTGCGTCACATAATCACTACTTCATCTTTACTTGTTATCATTTTGATTATGCTTCCAGTATGGTATGATGGGTTTCTATTGTTGTTGTGTTCTATCAACATTTCGTATGATGATGAGTAAACATTTTTATATTTATGAATGAAACACGTATGAACACATCATTTTTTTCCTAGAATGAATCTTCTAACCTTTTCTGAATTTTTATTTCCCCTCTCAGATCAATCGCAATAGCGACCAAGTATAAATTGAGCTTGGAGCTGAGCGAGTAAAAGATGGATTCACCACTTCTGCATCTTCTTTCTCTGATTCATTCATTTCTCCGGGGCTCAATAATAAAGTGCAAGTATTCTAGCACAATCTTGTTGTGATGATAATGTATTATTATTTTTGCTATTATGCCCCCATGATTTTTATCCTATATATATTGTTGATTGCAATCACTGTAATAAATAAAATATAGTGATGACGATGCAACAAAAAAGTGCGTTTTGCCCATTTTTGTTATGAGTTTCTCTTTCTACCTTTTCATAGCAACCGATTACGTGGAGTGTTCCGAAATAGGTTGCAGTCTCAGTACAATATTGTTTACAGTTGACAGTTGCTCCAGACTGCACATTGCATTGTTTATGGGTCCTAAAAGTACTACGTTATTAGCAGTACAAAGAAAATTTAGAAAATAATGCAATATTTCGGCACTTTTAAACATAAAGATACAATTTTATTTTCTAGATTGTTGCTATTTGCCCGAATGACTGAAATTTCTTTTCAAATATCACTTCGTCCACGCACTTACGAATGATGCATTTTTGTGCTCTCGTAATGCGTAAAAGATTGTGCTACGATATCATTCTCTTTCTCTCCTTTCCTATATACATTATTCCAATTTATTTTGTGAGACGGTTGGAAAGCAACGTTTCCCCATGTTCAACTAAAAAAATAAATTTATTACAATGTGGTTGCTTATGTGTTTACAGTTAGGCAGCTTGTTGGCTAGATGTAACAACACCTTTTACAGCGCTACTCTTGTGGTTAATATAAAAAGAAAGTTGCTAACAAGCAGAATCATGAATAGAAATGAGAATAGTTACAATGAACTTTGAAAAATGTAATATAAACATACATTATTGCATTATTTCTAAATATCTTTTGAGCAAAATATAACTTTTTTGCGTTGCCTTTTTCGATCCCCTTACGCAGACACAAAATCGGAAATTTGAAAACGTAACAAGAAAGATAGGAAGGAGGAGTGATGGAGATAGGGAACACACAAACTTGTTAGGATTAAAAAGGGGAAAGTTTTTGCAGCTCGGTATTTTAATAAGCACACATAAAGGGTGAAAGCATAAAAACCACTAAAGTTGATGGTAGTGTGGTGATTATAATGACAATAATAATATGGATAACAAGACCACACTCTGTGTGAGAGGCTGGGTGGTAGTGCGTAGAAAGTGAAAATGAAACTTGTTATGGGAATGTAAAAGTTATGTGCTTCCTTCGGATGTGAAATTAAATGAAGGAGTGGCATTATTTGCATATAAACCTGCAGCCACTATCATTACCATAAAAAGAGGAAAAGTATAAAATTATATCCGAAATGATGCTACTCCGTGGCTTAATTTTATACGAACGCGAGAAGGCAACAACTTTTTTGTTCAGATGGCAACTACAATTTTAAGTCTTTCAAGTACAAAGAATTAAAACACCATTGAGTCTAACTCGTTTCAAGAGATTGTAGCAGCATCGTCGTCTTTTTAATCCCATCACTTATCACGTTTCACAATTTCGTCACACTTTTTCAGTAATGCTTATTAAAGCACCGATTATCATTGGCTGACAAAATGTTTCTCTATCGCATTTACCAATCTCTGTTGAAACGATTATGAAAACAACCATTGCTTTCCCTCATTGGCTACACTTTTAGTTTTTCTCGACCTCACGTGCGTTACTCTTGAGAAACGGTAACTGCTTTCTTTCCAGTTTACTCCTTTTGTTTGTGACCACCTTCGCGGAAGTGGTTTTTCCATAGTTCATTTTGCGACTTCCTTCCTTGCAAACTCCAGTGCAGTATTCGAAACCAAAGGAAAAGAGTATAGAATACCTAGCAAGAAAGGAGCGTAGAGAAGCGGAAGGAACACGGTATTTCCCTGCGGTCACGGGCAACCTTCATCTTTATTTTACCAACTTGGTTCTCGTATAATTTATGCATCTAGAGAATGTGTTTTTTCCTCTAGAAAGATAGCAGAGCTGAAGGTAGTGGTCGTTAAATCAAATAAAAAGTGTGAAATTAGGGAGTTTTTATGATTTAAACTAAAAGAAAAGTGGTTATAAAGTTACATGAGGCACGAGTTTATTAACTTTTTCATTATTTTGTAGTATGAGTTGATTTAGTGGAAAGAGCATATGGTGTATATAATAATACGCAATTTCTACGCACCGCATGAAAAAACCATAGAGACTACTGAAACAGTCATGGCAAATGACTCGTCGTTTTTTAAAAGAAAACGTTAACGAAAAAGGTTCCCAAGTTCACCAAGAGTATACAGAGCTTTTCGCTTAAAATCATACTTTACAAGATGCAAATCGGAAGTAATTGAGATAATTATGGCGATATCCATCTGCATTGCCTTATATACGTGTATACGTGATTTTCCTACATTTATTCCGCATTCCAGAACATATGAAATGCAACGTAATAGGCAGCTTGAGAAACATAAAGCAAAGTATTCTGATTAGTAGCCTCGTCAAGTTTATGGTTGGACCAAGGAAGCAACGAGCACTGTAAATTTTAATAATGAGAAGTTTGTGCGTGTCTATGCATTATAGCGCACACGTGCATGCATGTTTACTGAACAAAGATAAGATCATTAGAAATTAGGAGAACATACATGAGTTATGCTACGCACCTTCATTTCCATGCATAATGATGCAATCGAGTCTATGAACAAATAAAACCATAATATGAGTCTTGGTGAGTTCTTTATATATTATAGTTAGTAAGCGAGGATATAAAACTCATTTTGCTTCAGGTGAATAAAACCAGAGTAAAACTGAATGTAAAATGCGCATGAATATCGTGAATATAATAAGCATGTGCTTTTGTTCTGCATCTTCCAATGATCTCAAAATCTCCTTTTCTCTTTTTTTGAAACTTTAACTAAACTAGGATGTGCTTTGGATAATCAAAATATCAGGAGTTGTGTTGTTGTGTGTTGTACAATTAAAGCAAGTATAAAAATTACTTAATTAGTGATATACTTACATGAATGCCTATCATATTACGGATAACTATACTATGTAGATTAAAAACGTGTGTGGTGATATAAAATGGAGCCATTGTTGGTTCGCCACATCGCCACCGTTGCGTTGTAAATAAAATTTGTTTACAGGGACAGTAAAAAACTATCCGGAGACAATGGACATGATGATGACATCTGACTCTATGACATTTCGTGTAATCCAACACACACACATATACATACATCTCACTCTAACATTTCATTTCACTTCTCCATGATTTTCATAGCTGCCATAATTTTACACTCTCCCTCATCTCCTTTGGGTGACTCATGAAATCATATAGACATAAAGCATCTCATCGAATACTAATATATATTATTATTTTCACTAAAACATAACTTTGTTTTCCCTTTCCCTTCAAAACATAATCATTACTATTCAAAATGATTGCTAATATTTTTACCATAATTTTGATCTCCCTATTTACTTTGACAATGACGAAAGCAGCGAGCATTACGGATGCATAATTTCCATGAAATTACCATGTACTGATGATGACCGAACTAAATCTGACTTCAATGTAATGTATACTAAAATGCACAGAGAAGGATAATACTTGTGCTAGTAATTATCATGTAGATAGAGACCATTATGTCCATTTGGTTAGCTTAAAAGGTGCTATTAGCTAAGTTATATTCGCTTTCCTAGTCAACATCCTATTTTATATTTTGTTGTGCCGATGTCTTTACAATTTGCATGTTCCAAACATTATTATTATTATTATGGATGTGGGTGATGTCATTTGCCACATTTTGCCTTTTTCGGTAGAACCCGTTACATATTGAATCTGCAGTTTGCAGTAGGTACTGTTTAAAAACCCACTCAGGAAAATGGCAATGCAATGCCTCCACCCACCGACGACTATAGCTTGGCATATTTATGAATACTTCTAATTAAAATTCAATGTTTCGCAATGTGCCTTCAGGTTTAAAAATAGAATTTTGCGTGAGTATTAACAACACTGTTAATGAAAACAGGGATATTAAAGTTACATTACACTACACCTAGACTCGTTTTCTTTTCTCCGTTGGGCTTGCAGATATAATTAGCAGTTTCGCAAGTGGCAGACAGGGGAAATAAATAAGATGAATTGTCAACAGTACACCAATAATTATACATTACTAAACGGTCATTTTTTGTTTTGACACATAAATTCATGCCATTATGAGCTATACTGAAGGTTAAATTACAAGCTCTTCTGATTTTCCTGACGTGAGTGGAAAAATTTGGTTAGGTAGTCGTTTTAATTTATTCTACTTTAACTGCTATTGAAGGCGTTGTAATTATTGTTAATTATGGTTCATCAGTCTTCAAAGTTAAAGCAGAGGCAGTAATTACTCTATTAGGTATTCCACCGCATAATAATACAACTTTCATTTAAATGCATCGGAATAACGCTGGTTCCAGCAGTTTAAATATGATGTATGGTCAGTTTATGAGTTCATTTCCGAACGTAGTTGTGACATTTTCGTCATAATCATTGTCATTATCAGTATCTTGAGCTTCGCCATATACCAAATTATTCCTCCTCAGACTCCTGGGAAAAATAATGTTACAGCTTATGCATAATTCTCAATTGTATACCTAATATGATGTTGAGGTTCGGTATAAAAGCGCAATATATTGTTTCCCTTGATACAGCTTACAAATGTTTTACCGAGAACCCCTTCTTCCAGTAAACCCTAACCGGAAATATTTTACACGAGAAAAGTAGGCATTTCCTCTGTCCATATTCTCGTCAAAAAATCATGTCATATTGTTAATACTGGTAGCTTTGGCCTTCGCCGTCATGCATTAGTCATTCGCTACATTTCTCTCTAAGCTAGTTCCTCTCAAGTTCACCATTCATCATCATTTCATTTATATGCCATGGAGCAAGCAATAAAAATTATGAACCCTTTTCCGTCTTTGTTCTGTTTTTTCATCAGCGAAAAGATATAGGCAAAAGTTATATCCTACAGGGTAAACGAACCAAGTCAAGTTACGCACCGCTGGAATGACAATAGCCATTACCGTTCTGCACTTTTCCTGTCATTCAAGTAATGGAATCAAGGAAAAAAATTGGGGAAAGGAAGGGGGACTACCACACATGCACTCAAAGAAACAGTGCGTAGTTGTACCTAGTCACCGTGTAGAAATGCCGTGTGTGAGGTTCATTAATGTTGCATTAAATGGACACAATGGACTTGTCAGAATGATGACTTCCCACCTATGTCACAGCACAACAACGAAAGAAGGAGAGGCAAGTGGATGAATATTTTCTCATGGTGAAATGAAACGGTGTAAGATTCCTGTTGTTATTTAAGCATGCTGGGAAGAACATAATGATTTCAGTAGCATTTGTGTTTTGATATTATGTCTTATAGCTTGAAACACACAGCAAGACGCCAATGAATTGTCACTGTGTTATTTGTAAAGCCGGAGGTCTTGTTGTTGGTGTGCTTAATCATTGATTAGGATATAACATTGGATACAATGTAAGACATGGAATGAAAGAATATATATTCTCCAAGAATAGAAATTTTCAAGGGAAAAGGGGAAATTGTGCGTGCATAGATGCAGTGTTCAGCTGCAACTGAATTCGACATTGAATTAAAACAGTGCATTCTCCTTCTCCAAGAAACTGGAAATAGCGGGTAAAATACAGAAAAGGAAAAAAATGGGGGAGTGCAAGAGAAATTGTTCTCTTGTAAATTGCACCGAAGCAAATCAAAGTAAATAAAAAGATTTTTTTTTCTTAGCAGAGAAAAGAAGACATTCTTAATTCCAGTGGCAAAGATTTATGTTGTCGTAATTTCCTGAATGGTGGTGCAGCCTGCATGGTCTGGTGTGATGTTCGTAGTCTGTTACATGAAATTGTAGCACTCAAGAAATTGCATAAGAGATGTGATCTGCTGAAGTAATTTAAAATTTACTGTTTTTGTGGACAAGATAATGTGATTTTTGTTGCGATGCGGTGGGGTTTGAGCGATAAAGTAAGTGCTCTTATTTGGTAAAATATACTTACAGATTAATACAAATCGTAACAGTATCATCAAATATATTTTTATTCTATTATTCCCAAATGATTGTATGATCAAACACGTGCATATTTTGTTTGAGTTTACTTTATCCCCTTTCTCATCTGTGGTGAAAGTGTACATGAATATCAGTATCAGTAAACTATAAGAAAATCTATGTATTTGCACTTGATAAAGGTTAGAATAGTTGTGCATAGTTGGATACATTTTGCAATTGCCTATAGTTTACATAAAATCAAGCAAATTGATAAATTAAATAAACATGAACTGTTTCGTTTCGGACTTTCATATTCACGGGCATTTAGAACTTTCTGAGTGTATATGTCTGGTACGCTGGTACGCAGAAGAAAATGTCAAGGGTTTTCCATCATCACGTGGATGAGCGTACCTTTCTGTAAGTAAGAAACTATACGTTCCGGGTAGTGCCAGTGTCAACAAAAAGGTTGGTCTGCTATGTAAATTGATGAAGATGCAAAGTTAAATAATGAAATGATATCAATCCCACTCTTTATCTTAAAGACAGTAATCTTGAACTTGAGAAAGTTACACTAAGTAAGAAAAACAAGTTGACCAATTAAATTAAAGTGTATATGCAAGTTTAGGATTTCCAGAAGTTATGGTAAGGCATATCCAGTGAATCCAGTCTCAAGGGAACCATAATAACCTCCCTACAATACTTGCTAGCAACTTTCTTCAAACCTCTGCAACTCGACCAAAAACTTCATCATTATCTTTAGTGGAATTCGATGATGAATACTGTGCGGCTTCTTTCCCTATTAAATGAAAGTTTTGAAGGAAGACAAGAACAGGAAAAACAGCATTCAAGTCAAGTGTAAATATGTATGTGTATCTTGCAATCATCATAATAAAATGGTATGCCATATTCTCACAAGTTTTCCACTTTCTTTCCTTCCACAAACAACATTTTGGTTTCCTTTTGAGAAAGCCTGCATTATTGTCACGTGCCATGGAATCATTACGTAATATGTATTTCCGCTTTCAGTTCCTTCTCAGAGAAGCACGACAACGGGTTTCGTAGTTTCAAGTTCTAGTCTGGTTGCCTTCCCTGCATTCACTAGAGCCTCACATTTCAAAGTCACCTGTCGTAAACTTTATTTCCAATTTTCTCTCTACCTCTAAAATTTTGTTTTCCTTTTTTTCAAGAAGCACTGATACATTTTCCACATAACGTATAAAGTGCTATCTTAGTCAATACAGTAGACAAAAAGCACTAAAGAAAACACGGAGTTTCATTTCAAACTTCACTTCCTGTTTCTTTCCTTTCTCTGTCTCTTCTAGAAATAAAAAATGGTGAAGTGATGTTCTTTGCAATGCTGCACTAGTTATTTTATTTTATTGACTTGTAGCTTTTTATTACAGGGAAATCACAGTGGTGGCACATGGACGTAAAAATGCAAAATGTACTAAAATTGTACCTTCGTCAAAACGAGTTGGCGACTTTGATTGGTGATTGTCTTGAATAATTTTTTGTCATTTGTTAACCAATATTCTCACAGGGCGGATATTCTTCAATCCATAACACAAATTTATTTTCTGCTGGTGCCCTATGCAAACTTCCATGAATATTCAAATAAATAATCTAAAGCTCGTTATTATTTGG